>VZQC01003076.1:1462289-1570494 GCA_009823505.1 Rhizomys pruinosus
TGTATTAATATATTTTGCTTAAGTGCATAGCTTAAGGAGACTTTAGTATTATACTTGGTTCTGAATAGAGAATAATCCTTTTCACAGTTCCTATGTCTATTAGTCAATTCAAGAAGGCAGTTTTACCAGTTTTATAAGAGATTACCTCTATAATAGTTGTCTCCAATTTACAGTTGGAGAATGACATCATCATCATATTTCTCCTTGTTCTATGGGGGGGGGGTTAAGAAAGTATCTCGTATTAAAACCTTTGCGGCTCCTGGAAGGTAAGTTTCATTAGGACTCATTATACATAGTTGTCACAAGTAGGATCCACAGAGGGGTCTGATGTTTGTAGCAATCTGAGGCTTTTCTTCCTTTCAATGTTCAGACTGGCCAACCTTTCTGTTGGCACTTTCTGGCACATCCTACTCAATGCAAAGCTGTATCTTTTCTTTTTCAGCTGTTAAGTTGGTGACATTTTGCCTGTTGGAACATACAAATCTTTTCCCGTAGTTAGTTTTAAGATATGAATTGCAAGGTTTTTGACAAAAGGTTTCATTTCTGTCTGTATCGCCCCATTTTTATTTTAGGTTTTGGTTTTTGACCCATGAGTCTCCAGAAGGCAGTTGTATTATACATAACTATAGGGTGGAGTCAAGTCACAGATTTCATCAAATTCACCCATGCTGTTTTGAGCGACTGTATGTGATTAACTTGGGAAGCAAACTTAATTTTTTCGTTAAATCATCTTATAGGTGAAAGAGAATGCTATGAGATGATACTGTACAACAGAAAAGTTATAGAGAACATTTGTATGTGCCAATCCCAAAGTTATTGTTATACAGATTTTATGTAGAACAAACGTGGACGACAACAACAATTTATATCTCCATTTAACTCAGATGTATTACGTTTTTATCAGAGCCTGTAAACCAATGTTGTTTAATATACACATATTTACTTTTACTGAGTCCTAAAACACCGTGTAATCTGTATACAGTGTCTGGGCAAAACTGGATACTTGTTGAACTCATGTCAATTAAATATGCATTAATCGAATATACACCCGTGTCCCTCTCGCGCCCCTTCTGCCCTTCCCAATTCACCATTTCAGTCAGTTTTCTGATGTGGTCTTTTTGTTGTTGTTCTTTTAGTATGCATCCCTCTCCATGAGAAATATTTATATCTGGGCTATTTGCACTAGCATCCACATATGAGGGACACCATTTGTCGTTTGTTTTTCTGGGACTGTGTTACTTCACTTAACATAATGTTTTCTAACTCAGCATTCTTCTGGCAAATTCTTTTCAAATAAGCCTGCCTTACCCCTTTTCTCCTATTCTTTTTCATTTGCCTCTCTGTTCCCAGTCAAGTCAATGAATACTTTGAAGTGGTGTAAAATGAAAGGATTTAGACAGGAGCTGGAATTAAAGTCCAGGGTAGGGAAAATTTCTACTACAGGAGTTTCTGGTATTGTCTTCTAAAAGACATATCAACAACAGAATTAAGCTGCAAGTACTTCCCTGGTTATTGGTATCAAGTTGGCCACTTGGCTCTCATCTAATTGCAGGGGTGAACTATGGCCTTATTCTTACCTTTAGAAGAAGGAAATGCAGATTAGAACTTTCTATTCGGTGTATAGGATTTAGAAAAATCTATCTAACATAATGGCTAGGTATCACCATTGATTTAAATTTGCCTAGCATTGTGACTTTTGTTGTTACCAATTTTCTGAAACCTGGCTAGATAAAAATGATGCTCGAAAGAACAGAAGAACATAGCTTTCTTTCTTTCCTTCTACACGTTTAATTTCTATGATTGAGCTTCCAAATAAAATCAAGAAACACTTTTGCCCTTGAGTCAAACACATGGAAACACTGTGGATTAGTGCTTCAGTTTTCTAAATCCAAGCAATTACATTTCTAGCATCTTGGAATATTTTCAGTAAAATACTAATAAAACCATCTACCTCTCCCCAAGCCTATGCACTTTTTCAGGATCTGGGCTTTTGCAACCCTGCTCTTTATTGGACTAAAAGTTTTATTCAAATTAAATATTAGGATGGTATTTTATGCTAAGACAAAGATGCCATAACATCATATCATGTCTGTTACTTTTAATATTACAAAATATCAACACAGTTCATTTTCTTTGTTATAGAAACAATCAATCTTACCATGATGTTTGCTTTTTAAACTGCACAGGCATAGCTACGATTTTTTCCCTGCTGTCCTTAGCACACAACACAAGGACTCATATCTTTATCTTCTCGACACTCCCCTGAATTTCGATCCCATCTCTAGCTTGAGATCTAACTTGTGGCTTTTAGGCATTTCATGGTTTAAATATATCCTTCAAATTGATTACTTCTGCATTATCTGTCACTTTTTTATTGTCAGAGCAGAAGCTGCTTTCTGTTCTCTTGTCACAAATGGATTCCCAAGAGGCTAAACACTCTTCATGCATCTTGCCAACAGAAATTGCTACTTCTTGAAGTAATTTGGAGCCTCTTACAGCTTCATAAGACATAGGTGTAATTTTTTTTCCACAGGATTTGGAATTTTCACTTATCTGAGAGTTTTTTCCTCAACTAACAAATGATTATGGAAAAATCTTTTATAAGCACACTTGCTTTCTTTTTTTATTTTATTTATTTCTGTATGTATATGAATGTACTGTCTGCATGCAAGTTTGTGCACCCGTGCCTTGCAATGCTGCAGAGGTCAGAAGAGGGCGTCGGATTCCCCTGGAACCGGAGTTCTCCTGGAATTGGAGTTTCAGACGGTTCTCGGCTGCCATGTGGGTGCTGGGGATCGAACCCGGGTCCTCTGTAAGAGCGGTCAGCGCTCTTAACCGCGAGGCCCCACACTTGCTTTCTAATAATAGTGCTGCCTTTATCTGTTGTCTTTCTCCTAATGCCAAACAAAAAGATATGTGTTCTGTAATTCAACAGCTGTTCGATTGCTTTCTTATTACACTTTTTAAGACTTGTGTGATATTGTGTGCCTTTCCTGACACAGATGAATTTATATAATTTGTAAAGAGTCTCAGTGATCTTATGAAAAGAAGTTTCATGTTGATATATGCAAATTTCCCTCTGTCAATGCAAAACTAGTTGTCAAATCTGAAATTGTATTTCCACAAAAGAACTAAGCCAATTGAAATCTACATGTGAGGTATTCTAAAACAGCATTGTAAAATGGATTTTAATCAGAGAAGTTAAAAGGAGTTAATATTTTATATAAACAATGAAAATGGTAATTTAGGAATGAGAAACAAAGACCAACTTATATAATTCAATGTTATGTTGTTATTATTAACATAACTTAGGCGTCATTATAAACACTGCTCAGGATTGTAGAAGTAGTGAGATATGGTGCATCCTTCATGGCCATCCAGCTTAAAGTATTTATTTAAAAATCAGTGATTGGTTTAAAAACAAAGATTTAGTGAAAGGAGTAAAAAACTTCACTTTTTAAAATCCCATAATAGTTTCCTCCCCACCCATACATCTGCCCAAGAACTTTTCCCAAGTTACTGTCTGAGTAGAGATAAGAAATTGAATGGAAAGTTTATCAAAATGCAGAAAGCCGAGGTTTACATCTTCCAACGAGCACACGAAGCAGAGAGAGAGAGAGACACTGGAGACTAACCCACTCCCAGTGACGGACTTTCTCCGGCATGGCCACACCTTCTAAGATCTCCCTAAACAGCTCCACTAACTGGGGACAAAATGCCTGAGTACCTAAAGCCTATGGGGGCAGTCTCCAAAAAGAAACAACCTTAGTTGAAGAAATGCTTGATCAGATTGGACTGTGTGCATGCTTGTGGGCATGATTGCTATTGGTGCAGGAGGGTCCAGACTAATGTAGAGGGCACTGTCCAAGTTTGTCTTCCATTGCTGTGACAAAACACTATGACCAACACCAACTTGGGGAGGAAAGGGTTTATTCAGCTTACATCTCCTGGGTCACAATTCTCAAGGAGCCCAAGGCAAGAACTCAGGGCAGGAACCTGGAGGCAGGAGCTGAAGCACAGGCGATGGAGGAATGCTGTTCACTGACTTGCTCACTACTCTGGCTCATGCCCAGCCTGCCTTCTTATACCATCCACAACCACCTGCCCAGGGTGGCACCACTCATTGTGGGCTGGGCCCTTCCACACTGCTTGGCCATCAAGACAATACTCCACAGATGTGGCCACAGGCCAATCCAATGGAGCCAATTGAGGCTCCCTCAACCCAGGTGTGTCAAGTTGACACTAAAGCTATCCAGCATAGGCACCATACCTAGGCAAGTGGTACTGGGCTATATAAAAATGCTTTATAAGGATAAGTCTCTGAGAAATCCAGTAAACTGAGTTCCTCCATTGTTCCTGCCTCTGCTCCTGCTTGAATTGTTGCTCTAAGTTCCCTCGGCAATGAACTGTACACAAGTAGCACATAGTTACCATAGCATTAACTGACAAACTGTATAAAATCTCTAGTCTATTAAAAACTCTACCTTTCCAGCTTCACTGGTCAATTATCTGGTCATGGAACTACCCCTGGGAAGGTAGGTTCAACTTAAGTCATGCTAAACAGGTGGGCAGAATACCTAGTGCCTTAAATACTTGCATTGGTTTTGAGTGTAGTTATTTAATTCCCCTAATCTATCCAAAAAAAAAAAAAAAAAAAAAGAACTTACAAACTTCCAATAATATAGATAGTCCTTACTTTAATGACAGGATTCCCTGCATCCTCAACAGCAGGGTGGGTATTCAAACATTACAATACTCCTTTTAACTCTCTTTTTGAATGTTAACAGGATTGGGACTTCTTAATAGAGGATGACAGCTGCGAAAGACAAGATTGTACAGAGAAAAGCCTTGGAACACAGCCCTCTGAAAAACCATGGCCCACATTTCCTGTACAAGTTAGAAGTTCCCTGGGTGACTCAAGGCAGTTTGGAAGTGGACATCCAATTGCAAAGCTCTAATCCAGGGGTACAATTTACATCAAATCAAACTTCTGTATTCACCTTCATATCTCACCCCTGCCACAGTGTTAGCCAGGTAAAAAGTACAGGTAAAAAAGAATTCTATTTTGAATAGAAATAAACATTTGAGTTGTCATTTGTAGATACCCCCTTATACTTTGAGGTAAACTATGTGATTTAACTAAAACCTGCCTATCATGCAAATCATATAAATTCATAGTGTTTGTGAAATATATAATTATAGTTATATGCTTTTATAAGATTGATTTTCAATCATGCCCTAAGTAAGCACAAATTACATAGTATATATATATAATATATATATAATTATATATATATTATAATTATATATAGCTGTTTATGTGATTCGATTTTCAGTCATGCTTTAAGTAGACATTTCATAGTATATTTCATATGATTGCCAATCATGGGATTCCTAAATAGGTATAAAGTTCATAGTTCACATCCTTACTGCTCCATCATCTTGATGGTCTCCTTTACTCAGAGAATGCAGGTGAAAGACTGGCCCATCAGGAAGGCAGGATGCTTTCACGTGGGTTCCAGCTTCATTTCCTAGGTATGAGCAGCTCATGAGTACCCTGAACCATTTCCCTCTCCTTAGAGCCAACATCCTGGAGCAAGTATGTCTCTTTTTGTGGACTCTTTCTTCAGCTATTGTTCTTGGTTTAGGGACTCATAATAGTTTCTAAGCTTCATTTTTTAGAATTTTTTAAAAGTAGCTATAATACCTGTCTACATACATGCTTTCTAAATTCCTACTAATTTGACTTTTCTTTCTCTTTCACAAAATCATTCTGATGCTTGTACCTTTCCAAGATAATCAGTAAAACTATTTTGCTGTCAACATAGCTTCAGAAATAATATTTCTAAGCCAGGCATGGTGGTGCATGCCTTTAATCCCAGCACTCTGGAGGCAGAGGCAGGCAGATCTCTGTGAGTTCAAGGCCAGCCTGGTCTACAGAACGAGCTCCAGGCCAGCTGTGACTAAAAGGGAGAATCTGTCTCAAAAAATAACAAAAAAAGAAATAATATTTCTAAGTATAAAAATGAATAAATCTAGTCTTAACTTAGTCTTCAACCACAAGCTATGAGGAGGTTGTGCTGGATACCTTTAGTGTCAACTGGACACAACTGGGTTGAGGAGCCTCAATTGGGGAATGGCTCCATCGGTTGGTCTGTGGCTCATCTGGGAGTATTGTCTTTGATTGTCCAGCAGTGTGGGAGGCCCGGCCCACAATAGTGGTTCCACCCTGGCGGTTAGGTGTTTGTGTACTGTTATAAGAAGGCAGGCTGGGCATGAGCCAGAGGAGCAAGCCAGTGAAGAGCATTCCTCCATGGCTTGTGCTTCAGCTCCTGCCTCCAGTTCCTGCCCTGAGTTCCTGCCTTGGGCTCCCTGAGTGATGAACTGTGACCCAGGAGATGTAAGCTGAATAAACCCTTTCCTCCCCAAGTTGGTGTTGGTCAGAGTGTTTTGTCACAGCAATGGAAGACAAACTAGAACAGAAATTGTACCAGAAGAGTGGGGTATTGCGTGACAGACCGACCTTGGTTTTTGGGGAAAGATGTGTGAAGCGTTTGGACTTTGGGCTAGAAAATCATTGAATGCCTAAAGATCATTGCTGTGGAACTTTGGAACAGTTTTACTGAAAGAGTTGTAGATGATGGAGGCCTGGCTTTTAAGTTTCAAAGGGAAGCAGAGATCATCAGGACTGTTTAATCTGTGGCTTCTGGTCAGCTGGGGCTGAAGAATCAGCTGTAAGTAACAAGAGACCAGAACCTGAAGTGAATCCTTTGTTTTATTGGAACAATTGATGCTGGTTAGCTGGGGCTGAAAAATCAGCTGTAAGTAACAAGAGACCAGCATCACTGTGGTGATTCTTCTGGGAAGAATTTCTTCAGGGTCAGCACACAGAAGCTGTGTTCCAGAAGGGGCCTGAGCCTCCATATCAAGCCAGAGGCAGGACTTGGTAGTGTGTAAGTCTCCTATATGGTTCTGGTGTTGAAATTTGAGGGGATCACAGAGAGCAGCCGAGGCTTGGCACTGTGAGAGGTCAGGAAAGACCATTGGTGGAAGTGCACCTCAGTTGCAGTGAAGACCCCAGGATTTCAGGGGTCATGGAGAGAAGCTGAGGCTTTGCACCAGGAGAGGTCAGAAGAGACCATTGGTGAAGGTGCTGCCTCAGTTTCAGTGGCAACCCCAGCTTTTTGGATGCCAGGACCATGTGATGACCACCAAGAGCAGCAGCAGGTGTGGAATCGAGTTGGAGTGGGCCTTCAAAATGAGCTGTGTGTGCCACGGATGGCAGAGTCAGAGAGGGGGAGCTGCTGAAACCCTCTGGAGCCCAGAAGATCATGAGTGAATCCCAGGTGTCCAGCCTTGAGCTACTTTGCTGCACTTAGGTTTTGTTTGAGTGTGCCTGATTCTTCCCTTTGAAATAAGACAGTACTTGTTTTGGATTTTACAGCAGCCCACAGTTAAGAGACTTTTAATAGACTGTGAACTTTTAAGTGTTTGGACATTTTAAGGACTGTGGGGCTTTTAAGGTTGTACTGTCCTAGGTTGTGATTAATGTTAACATCATACTTTGGGGACAAGAACTTATGGCTTAATAGTGATGTGTTTTGTGTGTCAAGTTGACAAGGGGTCAATTGTGCTGGACAGCTTTAGTGTCAACTTGACGCACCTGGGTTGAGGGAGCCTCAATTGGGGGATTGGCTCCATTGGATTGGCCTGTGGCCACATCTGTGGAGTATTGTCTTGATTGTCCAGCAGTGTGGGAGGGCCCGGCCCACAATGAGTGGTGCCACCCTGGGCAGGTTGTTGTGTACTGTTATAAGAAGGCAGGCTGGGCATGAGCCAGAGGAGCAAGCCAGTGAACAGCATTCCTCTATGGTCTGTGCTTCAGCTCCTGCCTCTAGGTTCCTGCCGCTGAGTTCCTGCCTTGGGCTCCCTGAGTGATGAACTGTGACCCAGGAGATGTGAGCTGAATAAACCCTTTCCTCCCCAAGTTGGTGTTGGTCAGAGTGTTTTGTCACAGCAATGGAAGACAAACTAGGACAGAGGTGTAAGTGAAGAAGAAGCAGAAAGTTAAAGGGATTCCAAGAGAAGACAGTTTACAACTGTAGACATGGGAAAAAGTTCTCCAGAGAAAAGCCCTAAAGCCAGGGAAAGGCCAATTTGTAAGGTGTAGAAAGCATTTACCAATTTCCTGTGCCTAATTTTATGGCACATAGTTTTAAATACATGGTCCCTGAAGAATCCTGCCTATTTTTCCCCAAGGAGCCTCAACTGCAGTAGCTCCTCAGATAGTGTGGACAGGCAGGAGTCCCTCCCCTATCTGAGCTGAGAGTTTGGCTGGCTTGATCCTACTCAAGCCTTGTGCATTCAGTCGCAACTGCTTTGAGTTCATGTGTGAAAGGGCAGATGTCAATTATCCTTGGCCCTTACAATCTTTCCAAGCCTATTTCATGATTGTCCCTGTGCCATGGCAGGAAGGGGTGTGACGTAGATATCCAGTTTAGAGATGAGCACTCCGCAGTCTTTTAGTCTCTTCATGTTCAGTTGTAGGTCTCTGCGTTAATCACCATCTACTGCAAAAGAAGCTTCTCCAACGTGGGTTGAGTAGTGCATTAATCTATGCCTGTACAGATAGAACTTAGGGCAGTTAATTACTATGTCAATTTAGGCAATAATACTAGGTTCTCCACGAAGGCCTATGACAAAGCAAGCCACAGGTCTTTGGCACAGCTAGTGTTATCAGACATGAGTTCTGACATGAGAAGATGGCTTCAAATCCAACCAGAAATAGTTGGTTATTCCCAGTGTTTTTGTAACTCACAGCTTCACATCTGCAAAAGACTGTTGATGACTTTTCTCCCATGATGGCATGCCTAGCACTGTCTAGCACTATGAAAAGCTACCTAGTGGGAATGATGCTTCTAGTCTGCGCCAGCTTGATTACTCCATACACTATGACTCAGCTATGTGCTGTCTTTAGACATAGGGTCTGACCATCAAGCTTGGGGTAACCAAGCACACTGGCCATAACATGTAATATTCAGAGGGGCTCTATGATAGTCCACTGAAAGGAGCAGCCCATTCCTGGCACTGGGTTTTATTTGATAACCTGTGAGGTTTGGGAGAGGCATCGTGGACATTTACAGGGTAAATTCACTAAAATTCCATTTTATGTGTTCTTGAATTTGATTTGCAAGAAATTTTATTGTGAATTTTTGTACTATGTTCATCAGAGAGATTGACCTATGATTCTTTTTTTTTTACTTTTAATATTTTATTGCATATATTTCTATTATAATTTTCATAAATGATTTCCCAGTCCAATTTAGACTCATTTCCCTTTTCATAACCCCACCCCACCTGAGTTCATGCATTCTTCCATACAAGTCTTGCATATTTTTCAAAGTTTTTTTTCAAAGCAGAGGATTATTGTTTTGGGGACAACTGCACTGTTTCAATTGGTTCTTTGTCCCAGTTCTTTTGTTGTTTTTGTTGTCCCCTCTAACTTGTATTGCTTCAACATATGCAATAATAATATATATATATATATATATATATGTCTCACTTATACTAAAATTGTGTCATCTGAAAACAAACTGTATGTTACTTCCAAGTCATATTTCATGATTCATATTTTACCCTTTTAATTTTATATTATTCTAAAAGATACATATATACATACCCTCTACCCATATACCAAGTTTTCAAAGTCTGAAAATAAGTGGTTGGTTAATTCTAGAGCCTGTTAAGGGATTCACAGTATAAGAGTGCAGTTGCTTTCAAGTAAAGCAGAATATAACATTAACATTACTCAGTTTGCCTTACAACTAGGTAATTGGTGCTAGCATCCACAGATGAGGGATACCATTCATCATTTGTTTTTCTGGGACTGTGTTACTTCACTTAACATAATATCTTCTAGTTCCATCCATTTACCTGCAAAGTTCATGATGTCATCTTTGTTTACTGCTGCACAGAACCCCATTATGTAGATGTACCACATTTTCTCTATCCACTCATTGGTTGAGGGACACTTGGGTTGCATCCAGCTCTAACATGGATGTGCATGCATCTCTGGAGTAGGATGAGTCTTGTGGGTATACACCCAGGAATGGTATGATTGGGTCAGGTGGTAGGCTCATTTTGAGTCTTTTAAGGGTTCTCTACACTGCATATAGTGATTGTGAGAGTTTACATTCCCACCAGCAGTGGATGAGTGTTCCCTTTTACCCACAACCTCTCCAGAATTTGGTATCATTTGTTTTCTTGATCTTACCAGTCTTATTGGAGTGAGATGATATCTTAAAGTGGTTTTAATTTGCATTTCCTTAATTATTAGTGATGTTGAACATTTTTTTAAGATGTTTCTCAGCCATCTTTACTTCCTCACTTGTGAAGTCTCTGTTCAGCTCTTTACTCCATGTCTTTAGTGGGTCATTTGTTTTCTTACTTCTTTGTGTTTTGAGTAGTTTATGTATTCTGGAAGTTAATGCTTTGTCAGATGTATCACCAGTGAAGGTTTCCTCCCACTGTGTGGGTTTTCTCTTCATTTCCTTGATTGTTTCTTTCCCTACACAGAAGCTTTTGAATTTAATGGGGTCCCACTTGTCAATTGTCGACCTTATTTCCTGGGCAGCTGCTGTCTGATTTAGGAAGCCTTCTTCTACACCTATGTCTTGTATGTTGGTGCCAATGTTTTCTTCTATCTCCTTCAGAGTTTGGGGTTTTGAGTTGAGGTCTTTGATCCATTTGGAGTCGAATTTTGTTCAGGGTGAGAGGTAGGGGTTTAATTTTATCCTTCTACAACTGGTGATCCTGTTTTGCCAACACTACTTGCTGAAGATGTTTTCTGTCCTCCATTGAGTATTCTTGGCCCCCTTGTCAAATATGAGGTAGCTGAAATTGTATATGCTCAAGTTTGGATCTTCAATTTTATTCCATTGGTCTACAGGTCTGTTTTTGTGCCAGTGCCAGGCTGTTTTTATAACTATAGCCCTGTAATATAGTTTGAAGTATGGTGTAGTGATCCCCCTTATATTGCTCTTTTCACTTGGGGTTGCATTGGCTATTTGGGGTCTTTCATTTTTCCATATGTATTTAAGAATTTTTTTCCAAGCTTGTGAAGAAACTCATGGGGATTTTAATTGGGATTGCATTGAATTTGTATATTAATTTGGGTATAATAAACATTTTTATTATATTAATTTTTCCAATCCTTGAGAATGGGAGGTCTTTCCATCTCAATCTCCTTCCTCAGGGGTTTAAAATTTTTGTTGTAGAGATATTTGGTATATTTTGTTAGGTTTGTTTCTAGGTATTTTATTGTTTTCGAGGCTATTGATTTTTTTATGTTGGGTCTTGATCTGATTTGGGTACCAGGGTAATAAAAAGAATAATTTGAGAACCAGAGGTATTAGCTCTTCTTTCAAAGGTCTATTAGAATTCATTGCTAATCCATCTGACCTTAGGCTTTTATAATTGAAAGATTTTTTTAATATTTTATTTATTATTTTTAATTTATGTATGAGTATATTGTCTGCATGTATGTAAATGCACCCATGTCAAATAATGCCCATGGATGTCATAAACAGCCATCAGATCCCTTGGAACTGGAGTAGGATAGTTGTAAGCTATCATGCAGATTGGGAATCAAATCCAGGTCTTCTACAAGAGCAGCTCATAACTGCTGAACCATCTCTACTAACTAGAGATTTTAAATGACTGCTTTTAGCTTATTGGTTATTATGAGGCTTTTTGAAATTATTTACTTCATTTTTGTGTAACTCTTATAGACCATATACAGCTAGAAATTCACCCATTTCTTTTGGGTTTTCCAAGTTTAGTGGAATGTAAATATTTTAAATATGTATGTCCTTAAGAGTCTATGAATAGTCTTAGTGTTTATTATAATGTCTTGTTTTCATGTCTAATTTTATTAATTTGTTTCTTCTTTGTTCTGTTTAATTTGGTTAAAGGTTTGTCAATCTTGTTCATCTTTTCAGGTAGCCAACTCTTCATTTCATTGACTCTGTGTTTTGTTTTCCATTTGTCTATTTCAATAATTTTAGAAATGATTTGAATGATCTCTTCTTGTTTATTGCTTTGAGGTATTGTTTGCTCTTATTTTTCAAAGGCCTTCAGGTACACAATTGAGGTATTAATATGAGATCTCTCGAACTGTATGATGTAAGCACTTACTGCTATAAACGTTCCTCCTAGAATGGCCTGCATTGGGCCATTTTCCATGTTGTGCTTCATTTTCATTTAATCCTTGGAAATTCTCATCTCCTTCTTGCTTTATTCCTTAATCTGATAATCATTCAGCAAAGTGCTTTTTAGTGTGCATGAGTTTGTGTACATCACATCCTCTAGTTTCTATTTCTGTTGATTTTTAGCTCTATTTTATTGTGGTCAGATAGAATGCAGGATGTTATTTAAATTTTCCCATATTTTTGAGACTTCCTTTATGCCATAATAAAAAAAAAACTGTGGTTGAGTTTTCAGAAAATTCTACATGCTTCTGAGAAGAATGTGCATTCTTTATTGTTCGTTGAAATGCTCTGTAGATGTCCATTAGATCAACATGATTTGTGACATCATTAAACTCCCAAGCTCCTCTGTTAGGATTTTGTCTAGATGACCTAACTATTGGTGAGAGCTGGGTATCGTCACTGTTACTGTGGTGAGTTAATCTATGTTTTGGAGAGGTTTCTCCTTTTATTTTTTTAATACATATATTTTCGTTGAGGTTTTATGCATTTAATATGATAGATCTTTTTAAATTTCATTTTTATTAGTTTTTATGTGTATGAGTGTACTATCTGCATGTAGGTTGGTGCACCCGTGTTGTGCAATGCTGCAGAGGTCAGAAGAGGGTGTGTTGGATTCCCCTGGAACTGGAGTTAAAGACAGTTCTTAGCCACCATGTGGGTGCTGGGAATTGAACCCAGGTCCTCTGCAAGAGCAGTCGGCACTCTTAACTGCTGAGCCATCTCTCTAGCCCCTAATATGATAGTTCTTAATAAAATTTAGAATCTCCTCCCAGTTTCACAGCCCCTAAAACCCCCACCACTGGATCTCATGCATTCTGTTATATATGCTAAGGCCCATCCTGTCAGGCATTTGTGCCCAGATGTCCCTCCGTGCAAGTTCATCCACTGGAGTCTAGTCAACCAATCTAGAGTCACTTCCCTAAAGAAGATCTACTTTCCCTCACCCCACAATTATAAGTTGCTCATAGTTCTTCAGTTAGGGTTGAAGCCTGCTGCCCATTTCCACAATTCAATGCTGGACTTTTGACTGATTAAGTCAGCATGGGTCTTGTGCATGCTGTCACCATTGTTGCAAGTGATACATCTACAGCCCCTATAGTGGAACCTCTACACCTAAGGCTCATGGAACATAGTGGAACAGTGAGTAGAGAGAATACTAATACATCCCTCAACTCTTACCAGCAAAACTTCCTCATGCAACATCTTGTGATACACATAGAAGACCATAACTGGCTAGGGTGTAAGGAATAGGAATAGTCCCTGGATAAGACTCCTGTATTAAATAGTCCCTGGATAGGACTCCTGTATTAAATAGTCCCTGGATAGGACTCCTATATTAAACCTCATCCACCCATGGCTCAGGGATCATTGTAGAAGAGGGGGCAGAAAAGTTGTAAGATGCAGGGTTGGCACATGAACATCAAAAGAAAAGTTGTTCATCTGAACTTAGTCTGCATTTTTAGGTCTGTATGAAATTGGAGCAGCCTGTGTTTGGGTGCATATATATAGAATTATCATGTCCTCTTGGTAGAAGCTCCTATTGTGAATCTGAAGTGACATGCCTTATGTCTTCCAACCCCTTTTGGTTTGAAGTCTATTTTGTCAGATATTAGAATGCTACACCAGCCTGTTTCTTAGTTTCACTTGCTGGAAATACCTTTTTCCACCCTTTACCCTAAAGTGTTGTCTATCATTGGTAGTGGAGTATGTTTTTTAGAGGTAGCAAAATGGTTCCTGTTTTCTAATCCAGTCTGCTAGTCTATGTCTCTTTATTGGGGAAATCAAGACCACTGATATTAACAGTTTTTATTGCAAGATGCATATTCACTCTTGTCATTTTTGTTTTATGGTGGTCTTGTAAACCTCTTTTGATTAACTGTTCTAGAATTGCTTATTTATTCCTTGCCACCTTCTTATGTGTGCAAATCCTTTTTAGAGCAAAATATTCCTTCCTCTATCCTCTGTAGAAGTGGCTTAGTGGTCATAAATTCCATAATAGGGCCATTTTACACACAAACTCATAGAGCTGTTGGCTGCATGCACAGGACCTGTGCCAGACCAGGCTAGCCACAATCCCAGCAAGCGGAGGGAGGGGCTCATGAATGCCCACCTTTAGTTGAGGAGCTATTGGTAGTTGGTGGCTGCTGGGGGAGGAAGAGTCAATTTTCCTCTGGGTGTTGTACTTGAGAAGACACCCACACTGCAGCAGTGGTTCTAGACACATACAGCAGACACCTGCACTGCAGCAGTGGTTCTAGACACATGTAGCAGCGTGGGTACATAAGTGTAAGAAAAGTTATCAACTGTAAATATCTAAAAATTAATCTAAAGGCACAAGGTTAAAATGAAGCAGAACATCGCAGGCAAGGACATTTAGATTGGATGTAGGTATACAGTTATTACACTGTGCTGTGTCTTAGAGCACAGCAAAGGGTGGAGATACAGGGCCCTGTCATTACTTGCGGTTTGTAAAAATTCTGAGTTCAGATTATTTATTCTGGTTATAAATATGTTTATAAATGCAAAAAATAAAATGAACCTAGTTAGAAATACCACATGTAGTTTTTTAGTCCAAATTTTAAGTCATGTTTCTCAGATTTCTCAGCTTACACCCAGTTTTGTCAGCTAGGATTCTTTGTATTTAGAGAACATGATAATCTTGTGTTGCACAGGTAAAATGGCTACTCATTTCTGGACAGACAGGTGGTGGGCACTACCTGGCACATAGTGTCATTTTAACTAAATCATTGTTTCAGGAATGCCAGGCTATTTGGCCTAAGGAAATCTGCAAGAGCTTTTTAGCTACTCAACTTTCTAGGCCAGGCATTAAAATCTAAGTACAATGTGCATTCAAATCACACCTGTTTCAGTTTCTCAAAAGTGCAATTTCAGCTAATTTAACAATTCATTCCTCTTAGGGATACATTTTACTGAAAGATTTAAGCTAGTGAGATCAGACCGAGTAAATCATGCAGTTAACTGATTTTTGATAATAGAAAATTTTGGCTGGTTGGAAATGCCTGAAGACGTGGAAGTACAGAAGGCAGTGGGTCACCAGAGAGAACTCTGCTTCTACAGCCAGGAAGTGAAGGCCTAACTCTCACGTCACTAACTTCAAGTGTCACTCACTAAAACCTGTTCTTGGTCTATTACCCGAAAACTAGAATTAGGAAGTTGACAGAAATAATAAATCCAGGGTTATACTGGAACATGATGCAGATATAACCAGCTCTTATATTCCTTCTCTAAGATCCCAATCATTGGTTTACAATTTTTAGAAAAAAAAATGATATTTATTTGAGAGTCTGGATAGCTGTGTGATGTTTTCTGATTACACATGTCAGATTTTAAACTTCAGAATATCTAAACAATATTTCCTCCAGGTAACATGAGACTGCATAAAGACACAATCACCAATGTTGTGGAGAGCAATGTTATCACTCTATATCCAATCCTTCAACATGATTTGTTTCCTTTAGGTGGTCAGTTTAGGGACCATCTCTGTTATTATTGGAGAAAGATAATTTCTCATCCAATTCAAATAACAAGTAAGAGCTCTGAAGTCATGTGCTCAGCTCTCTTTCTCAGAGAGGATATCAACTCTAAAGCTCATCAAGTTCAACAAGAGCAGGTTTTCATGCATAATCCAGGTGTTTGTCTCATGGAGTGGCTAGTCCATACTGCAGAACATGGAGACAGCCAGTGTGCACCAGCTTCTCTCACAATCCACCCAGGAAGTGTGTGACTTCAGAAGTGAGTTCAAGATTCCCTGCAGCACATCCCCCATGTTAATTCCTGTTTATGCAGTATTGTAATGGGCTAACAGCAGAGCTGTGAAACCTTATTGTAAATATTCCAGATTCCTTGTTGTGATTTAATAGCCTGTATGTATTTTATGGACCTTCTCTAATTTTTTAATTTAATCACAAAATAAAATATTTACTCTGGAAAATACAATTGAAAATCTGTAGCTACAACTTTTGAAACATGTCCTATACTGATTTAAGCTTTGGATTTTTACTTTACTCATCAAATAATTCAAGAGTCCTAATAATTTAGACATATTCTTCATGTGCGGAAAGTCCTTACTACCTCACAGACTATCAATCACTTCTATTAATGGTTATTTTATGCTAATCTTCCTGTTTATATCCTTGGCATCAATATACTACTTTATGGCTGTGTTCAGTCTTATACAAGCTCCAAGTCACATGTTCTATCCTTTCTCCTGAGGACTACAGAGGCTTCTATTTTTCTAATGAGTAATGGTATTGAATTTGTTCAAAAGTTTACAAACTACCATAGCTTAACCAAGAAACTAGATAAAGGCTTAGATGAAGACACAATGCTTTCTGCTGCAGTTGACTCCCTGCCACAATGAACTCTAATTCTCTGGAACCATCAATCATAAACTCAAATAAACTCTTCCTTTTATAAGTTCCTTTGGTCATGGTGGATTTATCACAGCAACAGAAAAGTGACTAATACAGTTTTTGGAACCAGAGTGTGGGCTGTTGGCTGTGAAGAACCTGACCATGTAGATGTTTGGAGAAATGTGAAGGACTTTAGAACTTTGAACTAGAAAAGCTGTTGACTGCTGTAAGGAGAATTTAACAAACCATTCTAGTAGAAGCCTGGAAGAAAGCAGTGCTGAGAAAAATGTATTTCCAGAGAAAAATCATGACTTAGGCAGCAACTGAGATATTTTGGCAGAGTCTGGCTGGAGTTTGCCCACAGCACAAATGCTTGCCTGAGGCTAAGTTGAAAAGCAGTGGATAAGGGGCTGGAGAGATAGCCTAGCGGTTAAGAGCACCGACGCTCTTGCAGAGGACCCGGGTTCGATCCCCAGCACCCACATGGTGGCTAAGAACCGTCTGTAACTCCAATTCCAGGAGAACTCCAGTTCCAGGGGAATCCGAGACCCTCTTCTGACCTCCGCGGCATTGCACGACATGGGTGCACAGACCTGCATGCAGACAGTACATTCATACACATACAAAAATAAATAAATAATAAAAAAAAAAATTAAAAAAAAAAAAGAAAAGCAGTGGACAAATTTATTTGGTGGAGGATATTTCAAGATAGCCTAACCTAGAGATGGTGGTGTGGCTATTAATGGTGAAAAAATAGCAAATGGAGCAGAAAGAAATGCAGAATGTACAGTTTGGATTGGAAAAGTGCACTAGGGAGATTAATGTTGGAGCAAAGGCCTGTGAAGAAGAGGATCTAGTTGATAAGGGGATTGAAGTGATTAAGGAGAGACCTAGAGATTAACAAGTAAACAATGGAAAGAGTGAGATTAAAGTGATTAAGGAGAGGCCTAGAGATTTAAAAGTAAACAATAGAAACAGTAGCTTCAGGGCAAGACCACACCCAGCTAAGCCTCCAACTTTTGAAAGGAAAATACTGAAAGGGCAGAGAACAGTCGCAAATGTGGTTGAAGTAGGCCAGGGTCCATCCCAAACTTGCAGCCAAACTCGGCTGTTTCATTCACGTGGTGCTGGCATTAGAGGCATGAAGGGTGCAAGAGTAAAGGGGTTATCAGTTCTTCTTCTGAGATTTCAGGCGAGGCAGAG
Organism: Rhizomys pruinosus; assembly: GCA_009823505.1. NCBI lineage: Eukaryota > Metazoa > Chordata > Mammalia > Rodentia > Spalacidae > Rhizomys > Rhizomys pruinosus. The sequence goes on from VZQC01003076.1 coordinate 1,480,135, forward strand.
TGCAGCAGGGGCGTCCCTGCATAAAGAGAAGCCATTGTGTGAATCTGTAAAGGTAAAGCCTTGTTGGCAGCAGAGACCCCAAGAAGACATTTGAGATCCCAGAGCTGTGAAATATTTGCCTAAGAGAGCTGCATACAGGGAGTGGTACCAGCCTAAGAAAGAGATGTATGCTACCTGCAAAGCTGGAAGAGCTGAACTATTTAAGCCCTTTGGAAGCAAAGTTCCAGAAGTCACACATGGACTTGGTGTTTTCCCTGCTGGTTTTCAGTCTTGTTTTGGTCCAGTATTTCTTCACTATGTCTCTATTCTTCTCTTTTGGAATGGGAATGTGTATTTGGTTCCACTGTATGTTGGGAGTATGTAATTTGTCTTTGGATTTTACAGGAGCTTACAGTTAAGAGATTGGCCTAAGTCTCAGAAGAGACTTTGGACTATAGACCTTTGAATGGTATTGAGACTGGTAAAAACTATGGGGACTTTTAAGGTTGGACTAAAGGCATTTTGCATTTTATATGTTCATGAGCCTATGGTAGTAGAATGTGGTGGTTTGAATGAAACTGTCCCCCATAGGCTTCAAGTATTCAGACATTTTGTCCGCAGTTGGTGACACTGTTTTGGAAGATCTTAGAAGGTGTGGCCATGCTGGAGGAAGAACATCACTGAGGGCAGGCTTAGTGAGTTCAACAAGCCTTGCAATCTCTAGTCTCTCTCTCTCTCTGCTGCTTGTGCTCATTGGAAGATGTGACCCTCAGCTTTCTGCTCCAGCCCCTCCCACCATGCTTCCCTGCCACAATGGACTCTAATTCCCTGGAACCATCAATCATAAGCTCAAATAAACTCTTCCCTTTTTTTATTTTTCATTGCACCTATATTAAAATTGTATCCTTTGGAAACAAACTGTATGTTATTTCCATATCATATTTCTTGATTCACATCTTTCCATTTCAATCCCATATTACTCTAAAAGATGCACACATACCTTCCATCATATACCAAAAAACCCAAGGTCTGAAAATAAATGTTAGGTCAGCTCTAGAACCTGTTTAGGGATTCACAATGCAAGGGCACAGTTGTCTTTAGATCATGAGGAATATAACATTAACATTGCTGTTTGTGTTACAACTAGGTACTTGGTACTAGTATCCACGGATGAGTGATACCATTCATCTTTTTTTTTTCCTGGGATTGTGTTAGTTCACTTAGCATAAAATCTTCTAGCTCCAACCATTTACCTGCAAATTTCATGATGTCATCTTCCTTTACCACTGCACAGAACTCCATTGTGTAGATGTACCACATTTTTTCTAGCCACTCGTCAGTTGAGGAGCTTTTGGGTTGGTTCCAGCTCCTTGCTTTTGTGAAGAGAGCTGTAATAAACATGGTTGTACATGTATCTCTGCAGTAGGAAGAGTCTGATGGATATATTCCCATAAGTGTTATGGCTGGGTCAGGTGGTAGGCTCATTTTTAAGGGTTCTCCATACTGCTTTCCATAGTGGTTGTACGAATTTGCATTCCCACCAGCAGTGGATGAGTGTTCCCCTTTCCCCACACCCTCTCCAGCATTTGGTATCATTTGTTTTCTTGATCCTTACCAGCCTTATCAGGGTGAGATGATATCTTAAAGTGGTTTTAAGTTGCATTTGCTTAATTATTAGCCATGTTGAACACTTTTTAAGATGTTTCTCAGCCATCTCTATTTCCTTGCTTGAGAAGTCTCTGCTCAGCTCTTTACTCCATCTTTTGAATGAGTCATTAGTTTTCATTGTGCACTCCATACATAAACTCTTCCTTTTATAGGTTCCCTTGGTCATGGTGGTTTTATTACAGAAACAGAAAAGTGATAAATACACATATTTTTTTTTTGTATTTGTTTTCTTCAAAATAAACCTTTTGTGTCTTATTTTTTATTCATAGCATGTCCTAAGCTCTGTCAAGTAATAGGGAATCCCCTCTTCTTCCTCTTCTTCCTCTTCCTCTTGTATTCACCAACCCTGACTGGATTTTACTGTTGCATACCCTCAGCCTCTGCTTTTATCTTAGTGGGAACAGAGACAATGACAGAAGATTTATGTCAGATTTTTTGTCCTAAGTATTGAACTTGGAAACCAATCTCTTCCCTCATACTCCCTACTGTTTCTTTGAGACTTCAGTTCTCCATTTTTCTTCAGATAAAGTCACTGTAGTTTTCATTTATATATCCTAACTTAAGTTTCCATATAGGCCTTACTCTGCTTGCAAATTTTGCCTGCAGTGTTTTGCTGCTGCTCTGTGTGAAGCCTCAGCAGAAGGTGCAGAAGCCCTGATAGTCCCCAGAGGGAGGCCAAGGTTTGGGCAAGGAGGGCTTTGTGTAGGAGTTCCAGGAACAAGACTGGTAGTTTGAATGACAATGTCCCCCATAGGATACAAGTATTTGGCTATTTGGTTCACAGTTGGTGACTCTGTTTTGGAAGGATTAAGAGGTGCTAAGCAGCCTCCCTGGAGGGAGCATGTCACGTGGGTCCCTTAGGGCAGACTTTAAGAGTCTCTTTCTCTGCTTCCTGTGTCTGGTTGAAGATGTGATCTGCCTCTCTTCCTGTAGGTATCCCAACTTAGAGGCAAGGAGCCCTTACCTTTTGTGGGGCCTTGGATCCCCTGGCCAACATCCACCTGGTAGAACAATCCATTGCTGATGTCAGAGCTCCTGTATTAATATATTTTGCCTGAGTGCATAGCCCTAGGACTTTAGTATTATATTTGGTTCTGAACAGAGAGTAATCCCTTCCACAGTTCCCATGTCTAGTAGTCAATTAAAGAAAGCAGTTTTACCGGTTTTATAAGAGATTACCTCTACAATAGTTGTCTCCAATTTACAGTTGGGGAGCGACCTCATCATTGTCATATTTCTCCTTGTTCTATGGGTGGGAAGGCAAGGAAGTCTCTCATATCAGAACCTTTGTGGCACCTAGAAGGTAAGTTTCATTAGGACTCATTATAACTAGTTGTTACATGTAGGATCCACAGAGGGGTTCGATGTTTATGGCAATCTGAGGCTTTTCTTCCTTTGAATGTTCAGACGGGTCAGCCTTTCCGTTGCCACTTTTTGGTACATCCTACTCAATGCAAACCTGTATCTTTTCTTTCTCAGCCGTTAAGTTGGTGACGTTTTGTCCTGTTGGAACAAACAAATCTTTTCCCATAGTTAGTTTTAAGATTTGAATTGCAAGGGTTTGATGAAAAGGTTTCATGTCTTTCTGTATCCCCCCCCTTTTTTAGCGTAGAGTCTCCAGAAGACAGTTGATTATACATAACTATAGGGGTATCAAGGCACAGATTTCATCAAATCACCCCTGTTGTTTGGGTGACTATTATTAATTAACTTGGAAGGCGAAATTAATTTTTACTTTAAATCATCTTAAAGAGAATGCTACAAAGGTGAACTATACAACAGAAATATATAGAGAACTATTGTATGTGTCAATCCCAAAGTTCTTGCTCTACAGATTTTATGTAAAAGCAAATGTGGGCAACAGCGATATATCTCCTTAATTCAATGCATTCGACATTTTTATCAGCTTGCTGTAAAGCCAAATTTGTTGTAAATAGCTACATGTTGTACAAAGAGGGCCAATAAGACCATGCTGTCGCCAAGACCTACTGTTAACATGGATTGGAAGTTTATTTGAGACACACACATACAAGTGTACAGATTGGCTCTGGAATATCTCAGAGGTGGTTTACCACAGCCTCTAAACAAGAATGCAAAAACATGGGTCATCCAGTCAGCATCGCACAGTCTCACACGGTAGCATATTAGCCACCATCCACTGCCGAAATACTGGCGTCAGTTACGGCCGCCATGTCTTGGAGATCCCAAATCTAATTGGCTATTGGCTCTCCCCTTGGAAAACAAAACCCATTGCGTGATGCACGAGTATTTAGCTATATTCCTCTACACGTTATGATGATAGTGTATAAAACCACAGTAAGAATTTACCCTGTCATATTACTCATGTGGGAAAATGTAATTCTGGATTAAATAACTTCCAAAATATGTGTCTATGCATAAAGAAACTACATAAAGCTGTTAGTTTTGGTCTAATTATGACGTATGTAATATAGTTATTTGCTGTTATCTTCGTTTAGTAATGTGAAAGGTTATTCCTGGACACAACGTGCAGCCCATGAAAGGAACAGCTCAGAATTGACAAGTCCAAGTACAACAGTCTCCATGTACGATGATTGTGACTGTTTACCTCTCATCCACCTGGTGCCCCGTTTCGAAGGCCTAGGGGATACACCCTGCGGGAGGAGGGCCGTGTAGAATGTAAAGGCGACAGATTGGGGTAGAAATGAGTGAAAACTACAGCAATGTTAAGTCCTGACACTCATTTGATCAACTTGATTGAACAAACAACCTGTCACCCCCCACTGGATGGTGGGGCTGTAGGTGTTTGGGCACAACAGCCTGCAGATAGGTTTTGCATGAAGGATGCTTGTACTCATGGATTATCACTTATAGCTAAAAATGAAAAAAAAAAAACTGAGAGAAAGATGCAGGACAGTTATGGCAGAATGCATGATCTGGGATGGGGTGGGGGTGGGGGGAGGGGGAAAGGGAAATAAGCCTGAACTGAATTGGAAAAAATGTATGAAATGCACAAAGCATCAATAAAAACTAATTTAAAAAAAAAAAAAAAGAAGATGTGATCTGTATGCTTTCTCCTCTGGCCACCACCTCTACCATCGTGCCTTCCCTGCCTTTATGGCCTCTGACATTCTGGAACCATAAACTCAAATCAACTCTTCCTTTAATAAGTTCCCTTGGTCATGGTGTTGTATCACAGCAACAGAAAAGTGACCAATGCAAAGGCTAATGCCTCTCTGACCCCTAAAGGAACACCTCTTCTTCACTGGCCTCCACCTGGATGGGAAAGCCCCACCCGCAGTCCTTCTCCTCTCTGTACTCACTCAGGTGTTACCTGCTTCTGCACCTGCCTTGCCTTCTGAAAAACGTCTATTGTTCTTTCATGAATCTCTATTCTCTGATAGATTTTCATCTTTGAACTCTTTAAGGAATCCCCCAAGTTTTTGTGTCTTGATTGAAATGGAAATCTGCATGGAGGATTCGTGTGGAGAGATGGTGGGAAGAGAAGGTCTTTCATGCCTGCCCTTCTTGGTAAAACATGTTCCTTGGTCTAGCACGAAGCCTACATTTAGAGAGCAGTCCATCCTGCTCCGAAAACGTTTTTTTCCCCTTCCTTCTGCTATTGCTTATTTTTCCTCTCCTACTCTTGCTGAAGACTTCAGCAACTTGGTTTTCATCACCGTTATTCAAATATTAAAGGTATCTGTGATAATGTGAATGCCTACGGCCTTTTGGAACAGATGTCCTTGGACCCCAGCTCCTCGCCCATCGTATCCACACCTCTGTAACAACCTAAACATATTCATGAAGCCCGAACTATCACTCTCTAGAATGTCTCATTTTTGAAGTTCTAATCACATATGTCATCTTGTAAGTAACCCATTTGCTCTCATTTTCTTTTTGTCTGTTGTCTATTTTCTGGGTCCTTGATAGAATTGCCTTCAGTATTTCACTGGGTAATAACTTTACAATGATAACTACTGTAAGTCTTCCTCTCCTCTAATCTTCTAGTTTTCCTTTCTTTTCTCCATTCATCATTATGTTTTAGTTCTAATTCTCCCCCTTCCTTCATTCTTTTTTCCTTCTTTCCTTTCCTCATCCACCTGGTCCTTCTCACCTTCCTTCTCCTTCTCTCTCTGTCTCTCTGTGTCTTTGTCTGTCTCTGTCTCTCTCTCTGCAGGATCTTATGATGTGGATCCAGCTGCCTTTGAACTGTGATCCTCCCACCTTAGGCTCCTAAGAACCTAGAATTTCTCAGTCATTTTCCATTTTCTCTCTGTGGAAGGGATTACTCCTCTTTTAAACATTTTCTAATGCTTTCACTTATACTTTCCCTTTTAGTGGCACACTTTCTTTCCTCTTCCTTCCTGTCTCCTCAGACCCACTGTTTCTGTTTCAGTCACTTGCTTGCTCTCTTGGATATACTTCTGGCCTCGCAGTTGTGTTTGGGTCCCTTGCAGCCTGCACAAATTCAAGCTCTGAATTTGATAAGAAAACTTTCTTTTCTATTTAGTGGTCTAACATAACCTTCCAGTGCTACTATAAACTCCAGGTGTGCAAGTGACTCCTTTCTTTGAGTCCCTAGCTATATCTTGCACATATTTTTCAATAACATACTTCCTCACCTAATTTCTACTTTCTATAAGATTCTTTTTTTTTTCTCATTTGCAGATTGAAGTTACCTCATTTGGAACTTCTTCTTGCAATAAAAATAAATATTTAAATAAAATAAGGGCTGGAGAGCTGACTCAGAGGTTAAGACCCTTTGTTATTCTTATAAAGGACCAGGTTTTTATCACCAGCACTCCTGGAAGGTGGCTCACAACTGCCTGTGACCCCAGTTCTAGTGGATTTGGCACCCTCTTCCATGTTCTTCAGACACCTGTGCATATGTGCAATTATACACAGAACACACACACACACGCACGCACACGCACGCACACACACACACACACCACACACATGAACAAACAAATAAAAGTAATCTTAAAAGAAACTGTCTGAACACCTCTTTTCCTTTCAGTAAGGCTCCTTCCAGCCCACAAATGGCTCTTCCTCTAGGGCAAAATGTGATCCACTTCCATCGCACATCCTTGGGGACTTGGCTTTGAGCAAACTCTCCTTTGTTCTTCCAAAAAGAATTCCTCTCTGAGTTTTTCCTTCTCATTTAATAAGTATGCTCATGCCTCCACCTGAAAGTAAGCCCTCTATTCTTTTTATTTTTCTTTTCTTGATTTATAAAACAGAAATTTATTTATTTTATTTATTTATTTATTTATTTATTTATTATTTATGTATTTATTTGGTTGTCTTTTTAAGACAGGGTCTCCCTGTAGCTCCAGCTGTCCTGGAACTCACTATGTAGACCAGGCTGGGCTTGAACTCACAGAGATCCATCTGCCTCTGCCTCCCAAGTGCTGGGATTAAAGCCGTGCACCATCACGCCTGGCTCAGAAATTTATTTTTTCACAGTTGTGGGAAATAAAGGCCAAGATCCAAGTATTGGCAAGTTTCTATTTTTTATCTGTTTTTTAACGTTTTTATTAAAGTTATGTGTGTTTCATACATCGTTTCTCAGTCCAATTTAGACTCATCTTGTCTTCCATGCCCCCCCCACCCGAGTTCATGCACCCTGCCATCCCTGCCCTGTATCTTTTTCTGATTCTTTTCAAAGTTTTTTCAAAGCAGAAGATTATTGTCCTTGGGAGAACTTTACTGTTTCTGTTGGTTCCCTGTCCATGTTCCCCTGCTGTTGTTCCCTCCAATCTGTACCGCTTCAACATATGCATACTATACATCACACCTATACTAAAATTATATCATCTGCACACAGTTTGTCATTTCCATATCATATTTCAGGATTCACATTTTTCATTTTTAAATTTATATTTAAAATACAAATTTATTTCTATTTCTATCTACAAGTTTACCTCTTCCTCAGTTTGTGCTTTTCAAAGAATAATCTATATAGAATTTGCCTCTGTTCTTTCTCTTCAGTCCACTGAAATGCGGTTCTGTGTCCACCACCCGAACTGTGCTTAGCTGATTACACCGAACTTGCTTTGATTTCTATAGCATTTGCATATGTGACTAGGTGTCCTCTCTGGAAACCATGTTTCAATCTCTTTGCAGTTACTTTGTGATTCTTTGTGGCCCCTCCAGGAGATACTGGGAATGGAGTTGACCATGTTCTTCTAGATAATTCTAAATCCTGTCTAGCTCACAGAGAATACAGAATAAGTGGCAATGTAGAAAATAATTTGCTAAGTAAAATCTGAGTATAGTCCTAAGGATGCCATCATTGCAGCTTTGCACAAAATGCAGACATATAAAGAAAAAGAACAAAAGTTAATGCAAGCATTAGTATTTTCATTACAAATCTGTGCACAGTAATCACTTTTAGAGATTCTTCATTTAAGATGACTTATTGACTAACGTTGATTCATACAAGAGTAAATAAACTATGAACTGCCTTCTTGTTGAATTATTTGGCCAAATTTCATCTGTGTATCATTTGGTTTTATCTTCTATTTCTTGTCATAATACAATGGAAATGCATCCTAAGTATGTTTTTATAGGAGAGAGTAAAGTAGTCCCCCTTCCACTGAGTTTTTAATAGTGGTGCGGAGCAGTGCTTACCAAATAGTTAATACAAATAACTGCTTCTATATTGGCTTGTAACTAAGTGCAGTGGAAACTATCATTCACCTCTGATGAGCCAAGCAGATACATATGCAAATCACAGTGCTGCAGAATAGCTTTCTCTGGACTTCTAACTTCAGTTCCTATTCCGAATATTAGTTTTAACACCAATAGTTGACAAATTTCATAGATGTTAACTGGATGGATTTTCTGCCAGAAAAAAATTTCTGGAGAGAAATGATTACAAATGCATTTCATACAAATATCCATCTTCATTATACCAAGTCATGGGCCATCTGGACACTTGCTTAAAGGCTATTCCTAGTGAAGTTGTCATCTAGTCTTAGACCATGTATCAAATGACTTTCACTATTGAAATACTTAATAATATGACTAGAAAATAATTAGCATTATGTTTCCATGAAATGGTATGAAGACATGGACTGCTTTAGAGCATCACTTTCCCCTACTTAGGTTTGAACAGGGTACATTTCCTAAGGACTATTTCATCTGGCTAATATGATACCAGGGATCCAGATATAAATCTTCACTCCTTATTCCATGTGGGCTCCACATGGTTTTCAAGTGTACATATAAAAGGTTCTTCTTTAATTTCTATTCTTTTTATTTTATTTTATTTTATTTTATTTTATTTTACCTTTTCAAGACAGGGTCTCCCTTGTAGCCCCAGCTGTCCTGGAACTCACTCTGTAGACCAGGCTGGCCTTGAACTTACAAAGATCCGCCTGCTTCTGCCTCCCAAGTGCTAGGATTAAAGGCATGCGCCACCACGCTCGGCTTAATTTCTATTCTTAAAGAAAGGAGAAAATCTTCCCTTAAGTTTGAAAACATTTTTATGTGCACTATAATTACAAATGATCAATCAGTAGCTTTGATATATTTCATTACCTATAGGCTAACACATCATAAAAATTTTAGGGTGTGCTTTTGATAAATTGCAATATGATGAATCATACTGTTTCTCAAAGACAAATAAGAAATGGCATTAATATGCAAAAAATATAAACTACTCAAAAAATAAAGAAGAAAACAAATGACCCACTCAAGAGATGGAATAAAGAGCTGAACACAGACTTTACAAGTGAGGAAGTAAAAATGGCTAAGAAACATCTTAAAAAGTGTTCAACATCACTAATAATTAAAGGAATGCAGATTAAAACCACTGTCAGATATCATCTCACTTCCATAAAACTGGCTAAGGTCAAGAAAACAAAAGACACCAAATGCTGGAGAGGTTGTGGGGAAAAAGGAACACTCATCCACTGCTGGTGGGAATGCAAACTCACACAACCACTATGGAAAGCAGTGTGGAGAACCCTTAAAAGACTCAAAATGAGCCTACCACCTGACCCAGTCATACCACTCCTGGGTATATACCCACAAGACTCATCCTACCGCAAAGATACATGCACATCTATGTTTATTGCAGCTCTCCTCACAATAGCAAAGAGCTGGAACCAACCCAAATGCCCCTCAACTGATGACTGGATAACAAAAATGTAGTACATCTCCACAATGGAGTTCTATGCAGTGGTAAAGAAAGATGACATCATGAACTTTGCAGTAAATGGATGGAACTCAAAGCCATTATGCTAAGTGAAGTAACACAGTCCCAGAAAAAAAAAAAAAAAAGGGCGAATGGTTTCCCTCATTTGCGGATGCTAGCACCAAATACCTAGTAGTAAGGCAAACTGAGCAACATGCATATATGCATATTTGTGTGTGTGTGTGTGTGTGTGTGTGTGTGTTTGTATCCTGAAAGCAGCTGTGCCATTATAATGTGAATACCTTTATGGGATCTAGAATTAACCTAGCACTTATTTTCAGACTTTGTAATTGTGGTATATGGGGAGAAGGTATGTATGCATACTTTAGATTAATATAAAATTAAAGGGGAAGAATGTAAATTCCTAAACATGTTTTGGAATTAACATACAGTTTACTTTTAGACATTGTAATTTTGGTATATGTGTGAAGAGCATGTATGCATATTTTGGAGTAACACAAATTGGAGGGAATAACAACAAAAGGACTGGGTCAAAGAACTGACTGAAACAGTAAACTTCAGCCCAAAACAATAAACTTCTGCAGAGAAAAATCTTAAAAAGACTGAAAAAGAGATGCAAGACATGTATGGCAAAATTTATTAACTCAGGTGGGGTGGGGGGTATGGAAAGGGGAATGATTCTAAATTGGACTGAGAAATGTGGTATCAATTGCACAAAACTTCAATAAAAAACGTTTAAAAATGCCATTAGATTTTATCTCTTTATTGTTCTGGGAGCATTTATTTACATGCACTGCTAGAATTATCTAGAATGTGGTATTTCCAATTCCAGTGTGATATAGGATGTGACTGACTTCAATATTTCCTTATCTTTTTAAAGCATAAGAGCATTGTACGAATGATAACTTCAGGAGTCCGTACAAGCGGGCAAGTGGACACAGCTGTTGTATGGAATTCAGGTACAGTTTACCTTGATGTACAAAGTTGAGATGCAGATTCCCTTTGTATGAAACAAAGAACAAGAACTTTGTCTTACTGCTTAAATCGAGAAGACAGTGGAGTAATTTCCTTCTGCTCTTGGCCTGTGACACTTGCCTATGACAATAGCTTGCCATCAAATTTAAGACCCTTATGCGGGAGGTTAATGCGAGGTAGGAACTCCATTCAATGCTATTTTGGCTTAAGGGCATAATGTCACAATTTGGTGCATCCTCTAATGACTTTTCTTTTTTCTAAAGGCAGCTTACAGCTTAGACCTAGTTCAGCGAATTTCCTTGTAAGGTCCTTGGAAGACTGGAGGAAAAAAAAAAAAAAGTACAATTGATTGTGTGGACAAATTTCTGTTCATGCCTGCTTACTGATTTTTGTTCATTTCACAAATAAACAAGGCATGAATACATCAACCCACAAACCATAAACAATAAAGAACTTCATCCTGTAAGTTTGCTACGGCCAGCAGTTTGTGGCTGAATCTGCTATTTGTCATAAGATAAATGATAAACTGATTGCCATTTGTCAGTGCATACACAAGAGAAGTGCTCAGCTGTGAACCACTTGGATGCAGGCTTACCACCAACTTCCTTTAAAAGGATCCCTGAAACTATGAGACTAAAAGCACCTCAGGGTTTGGGATAAAATTATTTAGTATTTTAACTGAAAAGGAAAATGCATAGAAGAAGCGCTAATCACTGCATATACCCAGGTAAAAAAAACCTTGTATTTCCTGCAACAAGGAATGCATGCAAATACAGGCCATCTTTTATGCAGAAAGGTGGTTTATAAAGTTCAGCATTGGATTTAATTTATATGTATTGTTCCCACTTTTGTACTGCTCAGTGATTTTTAATACAAACTTTTTTATGTTTCTGAGAACCGCTGGTGTGTGACGGCTTTCAACTATATTAATGGAGGTTATAACAGCACCTATACATTAAGAGAGCCTGTGTTTTATCTAGACTGATTGAATTTAGGGAGTGCTGAGATTCTGTGTTGCTGTACTTGCTACCAACTCATGAACTTCATTAATTTCCCTGAAAGGCTGGACAGCAGTAGACAGGAAACTAGAAAATGCAGATGAGGCACTGAGATAAAGAAGAAAGGACTGCTCATGGACTCCTCAGCTGCAGTGCTCTTTAGTGGGAAAAACCACAGCAGATTGTGGGGGGAGTTATAGGAACAGTTCCCACTGGACAAGAAAGCTTCTGTAAAGTCTGTACACAAAAGAAATATAAAGTCAAAGAATTTAGGAGTGTGTGCATTGTCTCAAGAGAGAAGACAGAGGTGAAAAATAGCTGACATGTATTGTTTGAGAGATTTAAGAAAAATGTTTATAACTCTGGGTTTTATTATAGGATATATCACTTTTCATAAGAGAACTCAGATTAAATAACACATAACCTGAAATATCTTTACACCATTAGACACAGTTCCTTCAAGATTAAGGTTGAAATACACTGGGTAGAGAAATGGAGGGAGCTGGCTACTTTATAGTATCTCTAAATCCAAGCTGAATATCAAGTAGGAAAGTATTTAGTGACATGCATTTCCCAGAAGCTGAGCTGTTAGACTTCAGTCATTATAATTTTTCTAATATACTATAATAAAAATTTGAAGAATAAAATTATGTTTGTCCTTTTCTTGTAGTGCAATAAAACAATTTTTTCAGACCCTTCATTCAAAATACATTAGAAATAACTACTCTAAAAACCTCTCTTTTTACTTTGTGCTAAATCACATGAGAGATCTCTCAAATCCTTGCTGCTGGGAGTGGATATTTCTTAATGAACACATTTTTCATCAAGTGTTAATGAGAACAAATGATTAGATAGAGGGGTATATGTGCAGTCTTGATGCCTGTGCCAATTAATAAATATGAAATTAATTTTATAAATATTGGTTCAGCTATCATTTTAAATTACATAAACAGGTGAAAAAGATTATCTCTAAAATCATTTATCATTAATTTTATCATTTATCATTAATTTATGTGTATTAAAGCATGACTGTGGGCAGTTATGTAATATGAACATATAAATTACAAATACATACCAATGTGGGTTCAAATACGTGTACACTGTGAACACTTGCTGCAATGATAATTCCTAAGTAGGATGATCTAATACTACTGTTTATAGAACTCCAGTGCACACTATTCTTATTAGCCATACAAATCTGTTTTTCTTGTATTATAACAATAATTATATCTCCTATGTTTCTTCTCCAAAGAATTCACATCTCTGTTTATTTCGGCACTATCTATCAGACACTTTATCTTTCCATCCCGATAAATCTATTTTTTAATGGATTAGATAATTTCATTTTTATTCCCTTCACGACATTTAAAATATTGTTTCAGGGATCTTTTTTTTTTTTTTTTAGTATACAAACAGAAAAAGGCAAGGCTGACTTTTAGGCTTTGACAGGAGTCTTGTATAAGTGGAAGACTTTTAATTCTCAAATTGTTTCACTTCAATGACTCTTTTAAAGTTGTTGCGCCAAGATGCCTGGCGGATTAAGCTCCATTGCCTTTTCTTGTTTTGAACTAATGTATTCTTGATCACCGTTTAATGAAACTATATACCACATGGAGATTTCACATTAGATAAGCCATGTGAAACCCTCATCAGACAAGTAGCTCTGGCTGGTGGTAATCCTTCAGATGAAAATTTCAGACTAGCAGGTTTTCCAATTTAAATGAGCCCCTTTAACTATAAAAAATTGGCACGGTATGATTGCTAAAAATTATTTTTAAATTTTTATGTTGCCAAAGTGCCCTGGTAGCTGTAAAAAACAGAAATCCTGCCGTAAATACAGAAAACATTAACTGGTCACTGAGGGGATCCAATTTACAACCCATAGAGACAACTCACACAGCTCACTGACACTGGCACGATTGTGATAGGGCACTCTGCTCCGCTCCCCCCACCCAGAAGCAATGCTCGTCCTAAAGATGCAATTAAATAGATTTATTCCACAAGTTTCTCTAGTCGGTGGCTATTACTCTTACCTCACTGTGCTCTGATCTATAGAAATTTCAGGATGTGTTCAGGTACCTTTAGAAAGCAACACGACTTGCTATGAATTTTTGATGCAAAATCACCCTGGGAGGAATTAACATGTGCTCTTTAACTTTTTTATTAAAATGATTGCCTTTATGTCGAGAATTATAGGCTCAAAGTTTTTATTTTAACCTAGAATTGCTGCGCCTATGGCTATTTCTACAGTTTGAATTATAACATAGAAATTGGTTATTCTCAATTTCAGATGATTTATAGACTTGGATTTCGAATATGAAGGAAAAGAATATTAAGTTGGTTTTTCAGTGTGCAATGCATTTTTGTTAGTCTCTCCTAAACAACATTGATTGTGCATATGTGCAAAATGTGTCAAGAGTTCTTCTCTTGTGTAAAGTAGATAACACCATCAGATATAACTCTGAAGAAAATACTGGTGATAGGTTTCCTTTGGAATGCCATTGGCCACTTATTATGGAAGCTGCTACAAAGCTTTATCAAAGAATGACTTCTAAGATGAAAACCAAGATGGTGCTATGTACAAGGACCAATCTTCAACTAAGTATTTCAGACATGAGGAACAACCAAGCAAATCAGTAGGTCAATGGAAACACTAAGGTCATCACAAGAAATAACATGCAATGCCACACACATATACAAAACTGTCATTGATGTTAGTGTACACTAATCACAAGATAAAGCACCTGGAAAGTCTGAACTACACACTCACTGTGGCCTAGGGAATGAGTTGTGTTTTTGTTTAAATACTCATCCATATTTGGGAGAATTTCACAGACTTAGACTCATAGAAGGTTTTGCCTTACAATCAACAGCTTCCATTAGCTTTCCAGTATCCATAGGCTAGGTACAATTAGAGTGTATTCTGTGATAATGAGCTACTACTTCTTGGTCTACTAAATAAATGCTGGGAAAACATGTACAGTGATCAGCTTCAAATATTACAAATTGAAACAACAGCAATAATAACAAAGCAGCATCCTTACAACTTGCTAAGAGCAAAGCTGCCGTTATCCTGATGTACTTAAGGAGCTCACCTTTACTTAATGAACGTGGTCACTGCGATGTTAAGGACTCTTGTAACTAGTTGCCCTATACAAGAGGAAGGCCAGCATGCTCTGTAGTAGATTAAAGACCCAAGCAAAGATCTGACCTTGACCTTTGTTCTTGGAAGCATCACACCAGATTAACCCGGGAAGTACCCCCAAAATCCCCCCAGGGGGAGCTTGAAGGGCAGAAGATTTCTTGTACACTTCCTGGTCAGAATTTTGCACTGCAGCTTGAAGAGACCATCACAGAGGAAGCTATGGGAAGAGACCTGGGTTGACCCCCCCCACCCCACAATCACTGGGGGAAACTGAGAAATATAGAGGGAAACTTGCAAGGACGAGCAGGCAGAGAAAAACCCCAATCTCCTTAGGGTAAGCAGTGTGACAGGACAAGTCTTGCTTTAAAGAACAAATAAGTTGGGAAGCTTCCACGACGAATGAGGGAATGCAGAAAAGAGATATGGGTGAAATTGGATGGGAGTGCATTGTGATTGTCTCTTTAAACCTTTGCAAATATGCAAATATGGAAAGAAGAGCTCCCTGAGACATTAGTCTCCAGAATACAGTATTTTTTTTTTTTTTTTTAGATCTGGTTTATATTAGCTACAGTATTAAACCTCTGTTTGTGGAAAAACAATGATCTGCTTTAGAAATTGGAAAAAATAACTTTAAGAAAAAGAATACTAAACTGAAAGTAAAAGGCTGTGACAGCCAGTGATAAGAGAAGACAATCATGAAAGATATGTAACATTTCTGACAAAGGAATTTAGATACATTTAGCAAGAAGAGATGTTCTGAATTGATAGCCACTTAATATAAGATAAACTTGAGCAGCTTAAGGAGAGAGGTTAGCAGCCTTCATGTGGCAGGGCAGATCTTACGTGGAAATTAGTATCTTAGAATACTTATGGATCATTTGTTCTCAACTTTATTTTCCTGCCCTGGTGATTTACCAGAATGGTATCCCTGGGGGTGGGGGTGGAGGGAGACATGAGCGGAGTTAGAAAAACCCCACCGCCATTACCACAATCAGCACCAGTCAGTACAACAAATGTCTCTTCGTTTAGAGAATTCACCTTTGGACTTCTGTCATGACGCCATACGTCATCTGTTCACTGTGGCCTTGACATGAATTTTTATTCATTAGCTAATATGTGTCAAGTGCCACAAAATGCTTAGGCTAAACCCTCCTATTTCGGACAATGAGGCCTGTTTCAAAATGCTTAGTACTCACTGTCACATGGAAAGAATGAGACTTGGTGTTTGCCATTCAGAGTGTTTAGAATTTCATATCACCCTTGTCTTTTCACTGGGGATTTAACCTTAATTTTCAATTCCAATGAGTTCCCTGAGACAAAGTAAAAGGGTGGATATATGTTTTTGTGCTGTGTGTTTTAATCTTAAATAGTATCTTATTATTCTAACAGCTGTTGTATACGCTGACAACCAGTCCCAGACCACTTCTTCTGTCTGCAATACAGATATGTTTCAAACATAATATGCATGTTAGCAATCAGAGAAAGTATTCTCTCATATTCAGAGACAAAAGTCCAGCCAGTGATGATTTTTTTAAGGGATGGTGCTCTGATTCTGCAAAAACACAGGAAGAGGAACATAGGCACAAAGGAGGTTAAAGTTTGTAGAGCTGCTTGTCACGTCAGCAGCAGCAGAACCCCCCCCACACACACATGCACATTTCCTGACTTTCCTTGTTTAATTTTACCTTGTAGGTATTGAGATTGTTACTTTTTCTTTAAGCAGATCATCAGGAGAGAAAACGGATCTAAGAAGTCTCCAAGGGAAGAAGATGGCTCAGAGACTAAGATTTGAACCTGCGAGAGCCCTGTGCTGTTTTTGGTTGTGTTCAATTGGAAAACTGATTCCAAGAGCTCACCCCCCTGCATAATTCCAGAGTCAGCAAGAACAGCTGGGAAGGGAGGAGTGACTGCAGCCCTGCTGAGGGAAGGCAGGCACAGAGGACAAACACAGAGGTGCGGGCTTGTCTCCCAACTCATCCCTACTCAGCACACCTGCACGGCGTTGTCCGAGGAGACTGTCCTTTTGCTCCTATTGAAGGGAGTTTCTCTCTTCTCATGTGAGACACCTAGAAGAGATTCTTCCTGATGTGAATCTCCTGCGAAGGGATGTTGATCTCTTTAAAACCTGCCCTCAACACTAGACTTATAACAAGATTCAAGTTACAGAAAGACTAAGAGAACACAGGATGGTGTGTTGTGATGTACAACTTTATGCAAGATGCTTCTATCAATTTACCTAAGTAAAACCTTGTGGAATATGTCCAGGAATATACCCTAGAGGTTTAGAGAAGAATTAAATAAGGTTGTATCAGGTCAAGCTTCTTCATGTAGTTGTGTTACCAGTCAGCTAGCTGGGGTCTTTCTGCTCTACTCAGACAGAAAAGCATAAATAGGCAAGGTGTAGCTCTTTAGCTGTCAGTGTCTCTCAGTGTTTGAGTGGCAAAGGGTATGGCTTGGCTGACAGACTCACCTGTTTGCAGGTTTGAGCCCCAAGAGTCACACTTTCACCTTGCAGAGTCAGAACAAATTCTTATACCCCAGATGCTTGGGTTGTAAGCTCATTGCTCTGGGATTTAATTAATTTCCAGTGGCCTGGCGCTTGGCACCTATGGGAATCCTTTGCTTTCAATAGCAATAGTGGTTAGCAGCAGTGGTCAGCAGAAACTCTGGATATCAAGAGTCTCAGCCTTTAAGTCTCAATAGGTCTTTGGAACTCTTCTGGTGACCATAGTCTGTAGCCCTTCTTCCTGGGTTTATTGTCATGTTCTGCTGTCCGTGCTGCCTCTGCCCCTGACTACTCACTGGAACTCTCCCATTATCCTTGCTGCTATGGCCACAACTGCCACCCCTGCTCAGTCCCTGTAGCACCACTGTCCCTATTCTATGATACTAGCTCAGGCTACCCCAGCTGTACCAAAAATCAGAAGTGGACCCAAACCTCCACACAACAAACAACAAAAAATTCACAATTGCCTTTTTGGGGCATAAAGTGGCAGCACCAGGGGGCAGCCTGACAGCATTTCTCCTCGTACTTCTATTAATCACAACACAGCTTTCTATCCCCCCCAAACACAGGCCTTATGTAAAGACTGCTTGCACCAAGAAAAAGTCTTCAGATGTCTCACCCAGAGACTGGCTTTCCTTTGCCTGAGAAAAACTTAGCTGCACAGTGAGCAGAGACCTCACGAGCTCCTCCGGCTTCTCTTAGATACCTGGAGGGGTGACCACGGAGAGAAGGTCTGTGAGTGCAGAAGCCATCGTTTCAGTGGGGCCGGGTTTTGGTTAGAATGTTCTTGAAGTGATATTAATGTGACCAAAGCAGCCTGGCTGCCCTGAAGGCAGCTTGACCCAGCTGTTGGTGGAAGGGGTTTATTCAATGCCACTGAAAGACCTTCATAGCTCATTCCTAGGTGTTACTGGCTCATTCTCAGGGAAGCCAATAGGGTGTTTACCATAAAGAATTAAAGAAAATTCCTTGAAGACTGGCTCTCATAGAACCAGAAGACACTATCCTAGCTGACAAGTAAGTAGAGCAGCAATCAATGATCCTCCCCACCCATATAGTCTACGGCCCACAACAGCGGCCGGCCCTATGACAGCACACTTGTCCTACTGGTGCAGTACTGACACTGTTATCTTGGGGATAGTCAAAGGGTGTTTAATTGGACTTAAGGTCTACTCACTGGGAGGGGAGTCACGTGTGATACAGTAAAAATAGCCAAATCAACATAGCTGGAGAAGACACAGATCCTAGAGGAAAACCTATGTCTGTCACATTCCTAGACCAATGTCATTTCTCCTTGTATTTATACACAATTGTAGCTCTCACCATTCATCAAAGAACCTTCTTTTTGCAACAGATGGAGACTATTACAGAGTTCTACAACTGGTCGCACATAGAGAACAAATGTCTGTGATATGCCCAGCTCTAAGTGACACATCTACAATGGAAACTACAACTACAGCTCAGGGAATGTAGTGGAACAGTGGGCAGAAAGAATTTAATGCATCTCTCAATTCTCATCAGTAAAGTTTCCTCGTGCAACAGATGGTCATTAACCCAAAAGGCCACAATGGCCAACTGAAGAGAATCAGAGACGACGAAGTGCCTGTCCCTGAATAGGACACTTCTATCAAATCCTTGCCTCTCAGTTCTCAGGGACCATTGTGGAAGGGATGGTGGAAAGAAGAGTCAGGAGTGGCGAGAGGTCACCAGGACACAGATCTCCAGATAGCTGGGAGGTTACGCGTATGAATTGCAGCAATGACGACAGGACGCACAGGACCTGTGGAAGCTCAAACCAGACATAAAGAAAACAGCATAGAAGGGGTAAACCGGTAAGAAGCACAAGACTTAGCCACGGAACTATTGGCAACTGATGACTACTGGGAGAGGAAGAGTTGCTTTTCTTTAAGGGAATGACACTAGCTAGCTAGGCTGACCAGGCTCTAATGGATAGATGCACACTGAAGAAAAATTGGAGATAAAAACTTGGTTTGAAAGGACAGCACAGACGACAGAATGCATGAAATCCAGTTTGGGGGGGCAATGTACATACAGATAGGAGAGGTGTATGAAATTTGCAAAAATTCAATAAAAATGTGAGGCACTTAAATGGATATTATTTTAAATATCTCAGTTTGTGCAAGTGTGATAGGGCAGCAATAGAAAAAGAACATCATCATCCAGGGATTGAGGGGGAGAAATGTAAGTTGAGTTTTCCCCCAAAGAGAAAGTAACAGTTCTGTTGATCTTGAAGCTGGATCATTCTGGGATCTGCATCCACTGAACCACCGACCGGGAAAGGAATCTGCAGGGCAAGGTGACCGAGTAACAACTCTGAAGGGAAAATGAGTAACTAAACAATTTAAGTAAGGAGCGCTGGTTTGGAATACAGGAGGTTCCCTGGAGAGACCACTTGCTACTCTTATGACCCGAGATGAAAGTAAGTAGAAAACTGTAAGAAGCATAGGAAGGATACTAATGAAAAACCCTACAGAAATGAAGTTCTGGGTTGTCCCGGTGGATGTGCAGGTATACGATCATGTGTTTGCTGAGAGCAGAGCTGAGGACATACTAGTAAATGAACACAGCTCTAAACACTAGCCCTGGCCTGGTAAGTGGTTCTAAGAGCAAAGGACCACATTAACCAAGGCTTTATTTCATTTTTATATAAGTATATTTATTCTACATGTATTTATTTTCATGTATATATGCATAAATTCTTTATATTCCCATCGACTTCTACTAACATTCCACACAATATATATTATTAGTCATTTGCCGAATACCTGGAGATTTACTAGGACAACATGTAGATAACATCACTCCCATGCATGTACAAAGCACTGTGGGCCTTGTATCTTCTTTGGGCCAAATGATCATCATGGTTTTATTTGATAAGGTGATGGTTTTTTCATAAAAATCAATTATTCTTATTTAGAAATTAAATATTCTTTAAATGATATGGATATAAGCTTAAAGGGTCATATCATACTTATTAAGGAATTAACTTGGTTAAATTAGGAACTATATTTCCCCAAACTCTGTCTAATACAGTTCTATGTTAGAATAGACCAAAGAGAAATACATGGGAGTTGCACTGGGATTTAGAGACAGAGTGTAGCAGTGACTGGACTCCTGAATTATATGTCATATACCCAGATTCATTCTCTCTCTTTCTCTCTCTCTCCCTCCCTCCCTCCCTCCTGTTTTGTACCTCAGTGTCCAGACCTACTTGACTTCCTAGAATTCCATGGAAGCTCAGACTTTCACCTCTTACCTTTTCCACTTCTTTAGAAGATAGGGCAGTTTGCAGACATCTAGTATAAATGGAATTACTACAATGTGTCCATTAATGACAGTACTCATGGAGCACTGAGTCTCTCATTGACTCTTGACTGATAGTCACTGACATCCTTTGCAGTAGACAAAACTTGAGGAATGAAGTCTGTGCACTGAGACTCTTCTCAGACCACAAAATTTCCTAATTTTCACACAAGTTGTGTCTTTTGCTACTTTATTTTCTAGGTGAATATTTTCAAAGACTGTTTCTTTTTCTTTTTCTTCTTTTTTTTTTTTTTTTTTGGTCGTTTCAAGACAGGGTCTCCCTGTAGTCCCAGCTGTCCTGGAACTCACTCTGTAGACCAGGCTGGCCTCGAACTCACAAATATCTGCCTGCCTCTGCCTCCCAAGTGCTAGGATTAAAGGCGTGTGCCACCACACCCGGCCACGATTTTTTTTTTTTCTAAACGCATGTATTTAATACCATCTAGTCAAACGCATGCATTTAATACCATGCATTTAATACCATCTAGTCAAAGAAATAAATTTAAAGATTCTAAATGTGGAATCACATGTGGATGCTGCCTGTGTAAGCCCTTATTTTGCCTTAAAAATGTGTTATACTTTGAGACGATTTAGAGGACTTACACAAAGCTCACAACCTGTGATTGCCTGTTTCTGAGGTAGACGATCCCTGCAGTGTTAAGGAGAGGTGGCTCCCTACTGAGCAATCCCGGAATTTGAAAGAAAAATGGTCACACCAAATGCAGTTAGAGGGATTTCAAGCTGCCTGACGGCACCTCTTATGTCTGCTATGAAGCATCAGCTAGAATCCTCACTGCCTCCTTTCCACTTTTCAGTCTTTGTATTCATTGCTGCTCATTTCTTCCTAATTATTTTCAGTAAGTATCCCTCAAGCTCATCAATAAGCTCAGTCCTTCACTCAAATGCATTTTGTACTCTGCTCAGCATTTGCTTCTCAAATTCCCCAGATTATTTCGGCTTTTAGTAGCAGGACTTTCAAATAGCTCAGAAAAGGCTGTTGCTTTTGTTTATGTTCTACCACACGGGACTACTTCATACATCTACAGGTGAACATGCTGAACATATTACATAGCTCCTTTTCTTGACTGCTGTCTTAGGCTGGATACTTCAGCGATAGTGTTCTATGCACGTGTCTCTTTACTGGATTTACCATGTCCCATTATTATTGAATATTTTACCGCAGGCTTCTCCTAGGCAGATGGTGAGTGCAGTACAGTGGGATCTCTATCTAGGACATCTGATACCTACTTGCAGGGACTCTGTTTGACCTTAACACACCCATCTTGATCATGACATCAATGTCACTGAGTAACCCTGGTCTGTTTTCAGCCACATTTTCCTAGCAAACTTGTATAAGACACAACCATCTGAGTGGCAGATAGAGCTTCACAGTGAGACATGAATGCCACCAGCACTTGTGGGTGTGCGTGGTGATTTGAATGAGAACGTCTCCCATAGGCTTTAAGTCTTCAGACATTTTTGTCCCCAGTTAGTGGATCCCTTTTGGGAGATCTTAGAAGGTGCGGCCATGCTGGAGGAAGAACTGGGGGTGGGCTTAGTGAGTTTAACAAGCTTTGCCAGTCTCCAGTTGCTCTCTCTCTCTGCTTCCTGTGCTCATTTGAAGATGCGAACCTCAGCTTTCTGCTCCAGCCCCTGCCACCATGCCTCCCTGCCATGATGGAACCCTCAATTGTAAGCTCAAATAAACTCTTGCTTTTATAAGTTCCCTTGGACATGGTGGTTTTATCACAGCAACAGAAAAGTGACTAACACAGGGTGCCTGAAAAGTATGACATTGATGAAGATGAAGTTTCTTCCCACTTTATAAGAATTCTCTTTCTGGACCAAATCATAAGGATCTGCTGGCCTTTGTTCCACCCGGACTTATGCTTCTGTCACTAAGTTCATCAACTGTAGTCTCTGCTGTCTAGTGTCTAGTGTCTAGTGACCACACCTTGATACCACTTCTAACACTAGAACTGAGATTTTTGAAAACACCAATTTATGGTAAAGGCTCAACATAAGTTAAAAAAGTTTAGTTAGCATATTTTCTCCTATAAATTTTTCCACAAGTTTCATAAGAAATCACTGATAAATTGGTAATTGTTTTAAGTTTGAATTCATCTTCAAGAATTGGAAGAGCCTATACCAAAGTAACCTACCATAACAATTAGTACTGTTTAAATACCTATATATCTAATTGCTTGTGCTTCATTAGTAGGATTGAAAGGTTATTCCTGGACAAACTGTCAGCCCATGAAAGGAAACAGCCAGAATTGACCAGAGTCCAAAACAACAGCTCCAGAGAAAGTAGAATGTTTTGCTTCTTGTCCACCTGTGCCCCTTTTCTAAGCCTAGGGAACAATCTGCAGACAAGGGGGCATGGTAGAATGTAAGGGCTGTGATGGGGTGAATGGTGAAACTACAGCAATATAGTCTGGACACTTATTTGATCAACTTGATTGAGCATACAAGCCCCCCCCCTGCTGGATGGTGGGACTCTTGGGCTGTGAAGTTTTGGGCACAACTGCTTGAAAATTGGTTTTACATGAAAGATGCTTGTACTCATAAATTATTACTTATTGTTAAAAAATGAAAAAAAAAGAAGTAATACAGGGACTTTGGCCACTGGACAGTGCAACATCATGATTGTTGATGGAGTCTTAGGGCCACTCAGAATCACTCTCAACCTCTGGAGAAACCCCCAGGAAGGACTGAAAACTATAGGATAGCCCTGAACTTAATATGTAACTGAGTTCCAGTAAAAGTCAGCACACCAGGGATTTGCCTGGTTGGCACTCCTCTATATATGATGCCCACTCAGGGCAAAGAGGAGATGCACTGTGGAAGGCACCACAGGGAGAGGAAGGAGTAAAACTCTACATCCAGATCCCTCCTGGCCTCTGGGCCATGGGTTAGCCTCTGTCTAATTTTAATTCTATCTTCCATGTGACGAGACTGTAGCCACAACTCCAGTGTTGTCCTGCATTCTCTGGGCTTTCTAGAAAATTATCAAGATTTCAAGTGGCCATGGGGACTCCTCAACCGAGAGCCAGCTGCTATGTGCAGTGAGGATGGTCTTGTCTTGGGGAGACTGTCCCCTCTTGGCCATGTAGTCTGGATAAGAGTGACAATGCACAGTGACATGACATGCCAAAAGCCTAATGCACGAGTGTCTTTTATTTGGGGAGCAGATTAGGGTTCTATTTTCTCTCACCTTCCTCATGACACTATCGTGTGTGCACTGGTTGTGCTGTTGATACAGGATCCAACGGAAATAAGAAGGTATTGCAATTCTATGCACCTGAGTGGAGTGCCTGTGAACAGAACCCTGACATTTGGAAACTTGACATTTGAAGCAAGGCTAGACATGTTGTTTGCCTTGGGTTTCCTTTGGACTTCAGAAGGGCCACTATGTGAGTGGGTTTAGTTGTATTGGGCTTTTAATTCCCCTTGATTGTATCTAGTCCATAAAGAGACAGTGACCACTAGGAGGCCACCTGGGCACTCATGATCCATAGTAACACCTGGTTCTCTGCTATTTACCAAAGGTTTTCATGATGGTATGAGAGGAGAAAGGTGACCATTATAAGCTCACACCTGTGACTTAAAAGCTTCTGAGAAAGTCTTGTTTTCCAAATACACCTGAAAAAATAGAAAAATGAAATTCTTGCTGCCTACAACAGAAGCTTGGTTCAGCAAGGAGTTAACTCCTCCACTTGAACCCTACAGAAAGCTTCTTCTATTTATCAGTGGTGAGAAGAAGAATCCTTTGTCTCAAAGCTCTTCTATTTCAGAATTCTGCTCTAATGTAAACTTATGGGCCATAATACTGACATTTGAGTCCAAAGCTAAAAATATTTTTCACTAATTTTTTTCTTAGTACATTCATTGTCTTTTTCATAAAGTGTGTCTCACATTATAAAAATCAACAAAGGTTATCAAAAAGCATTTTCATTATTTTATATAGTACTGAAAATGAACTTGACACTGTACAATAGTTTATATATTCCATTTCCTTCCTCTTTATAGCCTATTTCATTTTCTTTCAAACTGTTATTATTATCTTGGCACCCAAATTTGAGATATGCAGCTCCCTCAGGAGGTAGGTACACAAGTTCTCAACATGCAAATAAATCAGACAGTGGGGGAGCATTTGGGTAATGGTAACAACCCTCCCCACAGGACAGGGAGCAAATCACTGTGTGATGTTTCATCAGAGCATAAGGCCCAGATTCAAAAACCACAAGTCTAACAGGAAACACAGTACTGTGACTTCAACGGGAAGTCACTGACTCTGGCTAAAACAAAGAACAAAGTAAGTTTCTCTCTCTCTCTCTCTCTCTCTCTCTCTCTCTCTCTCTCTCTCTCTCTTTTTCCTCTCTCATTTCCCTCCCAAAACAAAAAGAAAAATCTAAATTTTAAGGAAGTGAAATTGAGTTCATGACTAAGAGAACATTTTAGGTGAAGAGCTTTTGATAATTACAACCTGTAGGCATCTCACATCGGCAGCATTAATTTTTCTGAAAGCAAGGTGATGGGACCTTCCTGAAGCTCACCCAAATCATTTAAAGGAGGTGTTCAGGGTACTGGGATGATCCTTTGCAAGGTAGAAGGGGGTCCTTTCAGTTATATGAATAATCAAAAGAAGAAAAATATTGAAATATGCAACTGGGCACTGCGTAGCCTATTTCATGTGTTATTTTAGGTTCTTTTTAAAAAAACTTTTTATGTATTATTTTATGTGTATGAGTGTACTGTCTGCATGTAAGTAGGTGCACCCGTGTCCTGCAGTGCTATAGAGGTCAGAAGGTGGTGTCAGATTCCCCTGGAACTGGAGTCAAAGACGATTCTTAGCTGGCATGTGGGTGCTGGGAATTGAACCTGGATGGGTCCTCCGCAAGAGCAGTCGGTGCTCTTAACCACTGAGCCATCTCTCCACCCCCCTATTTAGGTAAAATTGACCCCCCCCCGCTGCAAATCTTGGAGAGCTGGGAAACTTTCTCTATGAAAACATCTGAGTTAAGGACAGTGGAAGCATTTTAAAATAATTCTCTCTCTCTCTCTCTCTCTCTCTCTCTCTCTCTCTCTCTCTCTCTCTCTCCATGTTGTACACAAATGCACTGAGGATACATACCTTTGTCTTGACATGCTAGGCATGTGCTTTAGTGCTCTACTGCATGAAGTCATGTACTAAGACGTCCTTCTTTCCTTTGTTTCAGGAAAAGCATGTGAAAATGATGGCTCAGGTGGTCTCCCTCTCAGAATGAAGGACCTGTGCTTTCTGCCAACAATCCTTAGTAGCTAGAATAGTGTATTTTATATCATAGGAACTTGATACAGACTGATTAATAAAATTGAACAATTTTCTTTCCAAAGTGAAATGAAACCAGTTGGGACATACCCCCATACTTCATCCTCATTACAGAATGCTGTTTGCATTAACGAAATCTGGAATGGAATTAGAGAAAACTAGAGTGTCTACCTTCAGTTTATTATAATCCCAGGCCTTCATTATTGGTTCTGAGACACAATTCCTTCTATTTATGAGGAGCTAATGTCTTTTGTTTTGAGTTTCACCATGATGCAAGAACGTGAAGGGCCTTCAGTCACCCTAGTAAGTTGTTATGTAATGGGAATCTGCTCATTTTTCTCACACTAAGGAAATAGTGTGGCCAAAGGGCAGGGCCCTCTCTCCTTTCCTGCTCCCCAGTCAACCATCATTCTGTTTTACTTCAATATTGATCTGGATGACCTATCCAACATTTTAATCTTGGAGTTTATGGACTTACTCAAATCAAGTTAACTTCAATTCCATGTGCCATTAGTCATTCATGCCCACTGTTAACCTCTGACTTCACTGTCATCTGGACTGGGCCTACCCGGTGAAAGGAAACCTCTTCTTCAAAGTCTCAAACATTCAGAGCATATTATATTTGTCTTTGAGAGTCACTCGTTCCATGGATCACTGCATAAACTAGGTCTGTGTACAAACACAAAGTGCTCCTTGATACAGAATTATCACTCTTGCCACCTGTCCTCAAAATAAACCGTGTATTTCTTAAACAGCTTGCAGATTTTAAGAAGATATTGTGCCAAGTTCATATTCTTTTGTGTGATGAACTGATAATTTAAAAGTACCAGAAGCACTTTTAAAGGAAACTAATTATGTGAGCCACGGTCCTCATTCTTAAAACTTTCGTGTCATTTTAAGATGGTTTCTGTGTCAGGAATGTTATGATTAAGAAAAATTATTCTTGCCTGGGAAATACACTCTGGTCAACTTCTTTGATTCATGGGTTTATTATGTATTCTTGTCCTATTACGGAATGTGCAATGTTGTTTTATTATGTATTCTTGTTCTAGTATGGAATATGCAACGTTGTTTTTTCCTCATAATAACTGTCAATATTTCAGGGCACCGGATGAGGGCCACTGTTATTCTTGTGCTTTGATTACTATCATTCTACTCCAGTTTGCTTCCATATATTCCATCATCCTGCTGAAACATTTAAAAAACCCTAACCCTAGTTTTCACCATTCAGTGCTGAGGGCCAGGGACGACTTATAAAATCATCGTAGGAAAACAAAGAAACACTGAGTGGCTAAAAGAAGCTCTACTTTGCAGTTTATAATAAGCTTTAAAATTATGTCAGTGAGTAAACATTTTCTGATTTCAACTTGGGTACCTGCCTGTCTGATGAGGCAGGAAGAAATCAGAAAGGGAACCAGGAAGCAAAATTAAGGGGGCAAAAACTTTAGAAGATATTGGAATGTGACCTGTGCTTGAAAACAGTCTTCAAAGTGTTTCCTCATAACTTAGTTTACAGAGCGCAAGAATACAGGAAAAAAAAAAAAAAAAAAGAAAAGAAAACACCTAGCTGGATGCCCTGACATGAGGAAAGGGGAAGCTGCTGAGACGATGGAGAACAGACTAACTGCTGCAAGCTGATGTGCGCAGACCTTTGCATAGAGACCACCTGTGGAGCCTGGCTATGGACTCACCAGCACCCTCCCTTGCCATCATGAATTCCAGGTTTACCAATTTGTGTCACTGTGGCCAACTTTGAAATGTATCTTTTAAGCCATTTGCACTGACAAAATATAAGATCCTAGTAAAAACTGTTGTGATGTCTTAAAACAAATTTACCTCAGAAAGGGGTATGATAGGGGATTTCTTGCTGAAGAGATATTGAATTAACTCCAGAAACATATTGTGTGTTACATGACCTTTGTGCATACTTTTCCTGAAACTATTTTATTTGTTGTTTATATTTTTAATTCTAGAATGTTTTCTTACAATCTTTATCAATTCTATGGTACCTTTAATTGTCTTTTATTAAATAATCTCTACAGATGAACCATAACTGATTAATTCCCTTGCCCCAAAGGGAAACCTCAGATTACTAACACCAAATTTATAATGATGTTTTCATAGGATGGATAATATTGTCCTCCCATCTGTTCATCATACAGTTCCTAATCTCAATCAGATATAAAGAGCATCATTAAGTAAAAAGGAAGCATGGTACTTACTAAACCCTGAATGTTCTTCAAGTCCCATGTGGTGAAAAAATAAGAAAGATACTTTCAGGAAACAGGTAAGAGACACCTAACTTTATATCTATTCAAAGTTCTTGATCTAAGCATTATTGAGAAATTTAAAGAATCCCTAAAGGATAGAAAACAATAAAGAATTTAACCATTTTACAAGAGGGAGTATGTTGGGTGGCAACAGTAACTTATATGACAAAGCACAGGAAAGAGGAGGAGGAGGAGGAGGAACAGAAGGAGGAGGAGGAGGAAGAGGAGGAGGAGGAGGAGGAGGAGGAGGAGGAGGAGGAGGAGAAAGCAGGTCAGAATATTGTCAGTCAACAGCATAGTACTCTGTCTCTAAGGTATCTGGACAACGACTGATGCAGTATGGAAACAATCACCATAATTCTCCTTCTAGCTGCTACCATGCATGCATAGGGCCGATAAAATCACCAAACCAAGCGTCTACTTATTTTGCCCACGAATGCATGTTTCTACCATATCCATTATTCCCTAAGCATATACTGACTGATTCCCCTGTTCAGAAAACACTTGCAAGTTCTGAGCTCCCAGACAAGGAAAGAATGTGATTAGAAGATTCCCTATCTTCATCTAGAAATCATTATTTCAGGAGGCTGGCCTATACCAGAAAGCACCAATTAGCGAACCAGACCAGTTCAGACAGACACCAGTGCTCAGCAAAATGATCTGAGGTGCATGTGATTCGGGGGTTGGGGTGAGGGGGGTAGGAGGGGGATGGAGGGGCACTTGGGAATCGGAGGCACAGAGTGGCTTTTATTTTTATTTTTTAAATTTTTTATTTATTTCTGTATGTGTATCAATGTACTGCCTGCATGCAGGTTTGGGCACCCGTGTCATGCAGTGCAATGCCGCGGAGGTCAGAAGAGGGTGTCGGATTCCCCTGGAACTGGAGCTCTCCTTGAATTGGAGTTTCAGACGGTTCTCGGCCGCCATGTGGGTGCTGGGGATCGAACCCGGGTGTTCTGTAAGAGCGGTCGGCGCTCTTAACCGCTAGGTCATCTCTCCAGCCCCAGAGTGGCTTTTAAAAAATGTGTTTGAGTGTTTTGGCTACTTGTATAGAAGTGCCTGACATACGTGCAATGTTTGTGGAGGCCAGAAGAGGGCATCAGATCCCCCGAAACTGGAGTTACAAATGGTTAAGTCATCACGTGGGTGCTGAGAACCAAACCCCAGTCACAACTGCTCAACCAGCCATCTCTCTAGCCCTGAAGACAGCCTTTTTGCTGAAAGAAAAAAAAAAAATCTAAATCTCACTAACATAGGAGCTGTTTCGATCAGGTGGTTTCCATTCCTTTCCTGGTGACCTAACCATATTTCGACATTTCCCTGATTCCTGTTCCACTGCAGAGCTGAAATGCAAGCCAAGGAGTGATTACAGAGATCACAGTGCGGGCTCAGCCCCTGCAGGACAAGAGAATGTGGTTGGACTGCTTCTACAGTCTCCATAACAATGCAGTGCGGAAGGATTCTTATTGCCACTAGATGGCACTAATTATTTTCATTTTTTTTTTTAGGAGAAAAAACAAAACCACCACTTTTTTATGCAACAGGCATATTAAAATTTACATATTTGGCACCAATTATTTTCATTTTTTTTTTTAGGAGAAAAAACAAAACACCACCACTTTTTTATGCAACAGGCATATTAAAATTTACATATTTATTCATGAAATGTATGAAATTCTTATTTCTATCAATAATTTCATTATGGGATAGATTAAAAAATTTACACACATTTATACAAGGTACATTTGGGTTTGTCTAAAAAAATAGCTCCTGTATTTTTTATATGTAAGAAGAAAATATTGAAGTATACATGCATATAATAATGGAATGTACAAATACTATTTGACTATGTAAATGGTAGAATCAAAACAAGCGGATTATGATTAAAATGTGTTATATATATATCTTGAACAGTTTGCACAAATACCCTTTAAATTAATTAATTAATTAATTAATTGATTAATTTTTTGGTCTTTATGAGACAGGGTCTCCCTTCAGCCCCAGCTGTCCTGGAACTTGCTATGTAGACCAGGCTAGCCTTGAACTCACAGAGCTCCACCTGCCTCTGCCGAGTGCTGGGATTAAAGGTGTGTGCCACCATACCCTGCAGAACAAATACTTTTAATATCTGAAGTAAGCTTTTTATTTGTAGGAGAATTTTATCATTGTGTTTCTCAAAAAGTATAATTTAAAATCTATTTTTAAAACTTATTAACGCATTACAATTAACTGTAACAAAATCTATTGTGAATTATAAAATTGAGTAGTAATCATTGAGCTAAATGTATGTTACTTTATAATAGTCCTTATAAAATAATAATATGTATGGCTTTATAAAATTTTATTTATAAAAATTCAGACATCAGAGATATATCACATCATTTTCCTGTCTCAGAATAGTATACACATTTTTTTTAATTAATTTTATTTCTTTCTGTATGTGTGTGAATGTACTGTCTGCATGCAAGTTTGTGCACCCGTGTCGTGCAATGCCGCGGAGGTCAGAAGAGGGTCTCGGATTCCCCTGGAACTGGAGTTCTCCTGGAATTGGAGTTTCAGACGGTTCTCAGCCGCCATGTGGGTGCTGGGGATCGAACCCGGGTCCTCTGCAAGAGCGGTCGGCGCTCTTAACCGCTAGGCCATCTCTCCAGCCCTATAAACTCTTTACTATTGAATTTGGCTCTACATAGAGAATTATCCTTTCATAGTTCCTATGCCTATCAGTCAATTAAAAAAGGGTAGTTATGCCTATTTTATAGGAAATTACAACTGTAACAATTGGCTCTAATTTACAGTTAGGGAGTGGTTTCATTACCATCATGTTTTTCTTTTTCCTATAAAGGGGAGAGGTAGGAAGGTTTCTCAGTATCTGGAAGGTAAACTTCATTAGGGCCCATTATGAACAGTTAACCTAAATATTATTCAGAGAAATTCTCAGTGTCTGTGACTCAGGCAGTCTGAGGTTCCTCTTTCTTTAATGTTCAGATGGGTCAACCTCTCTGCTGGCATTTCCCAGTCCATCCTGCATAGCCATAAGTTGTATGTTTTCAGGCATTTAGATTGGTGATTTTTACCTGTGGGAACATAAAATTCTCCCCCCATTGTTAGTTTCAAGATCAGAAAAAATTGAAAATTTATCAATAGGATTGGAACACAGAGTTTTCCATTTGTATCCCAGAAAGGATACTACCCCACCTCCCACCTCCCTCTTTTTATTTTTTTTTTTTNGGGGTTTTTTTTTTTTTTTTTGCGTCTTTTCGAGAACAGGGTCTCCCTGTAGCCCCAGCTGTCCTGGACTCACTCTGTAGACCAGGCTGGCCTGAACTCACAAAGATCCGCTGCCTCTGCCTCCCAAGTGCTAGGATCTAAAGGGTGTGCCCACACCCCCGGCTTCTTGGTATTTTGTTTATTTTTATTTTCTCGTATTTTTTTATTTTTAGAAAAGTTTTTAAAAGGTACTCACCTAAATGTGTGCCAGAGTGTTTTGCCTCATGTTGAAGAGCTTCTGAAACCTCTGATCTTCCTCAAGTAGCCTCTCCTGACAGTCGCCTCTCTTTCATGACATGCTCAAACACTTCTTCCGCTTGTCCTCTTTTAAAGCTTATCAGAGCAAGCTGCTCCCTAAGTAGAAAGTTTTATGTTTTCAGTATTCAATGTAATATTTTATTTATTTATTTATTTATTTATTTATTTATTTATTTATTTATTTATTTTGGTCTTTTCAAGACAGGTCTCCCTTGTAGCCCCAGGCTGTCCTGAAACTCACTCAGTAGACCAGGCTGGCCTTGAACTCACAAAGATCCGCCTGCCTCTGCCTCCCAAGTGCTAGGATTAAAGGCGTGCACCACCACGTCCGGCACAATGTAATATTTTAATTCCTGAAATATGTTTATGCAACATTTCATCAGGCTTTGTATTGAAAGATCTTGGAAAATTTTTCTAGCTCCCTCCAAAGGTCTATGAGATACATGTGTGTGTGTACACGCGCGCGCGCGCACGCGCGTTCTTATTTACAAAGAAGTACATCTTTCCAAAGAGGCATAAACAACCTTCATGGTAGTTACAGAAGGAAAAATAGTAGTTTAAAAATCAGTTAATGGATAAAACAATTTTGAGAACAATAACTAAGTTTAAGAAATAATTGCTAGTGTTTAACAGTGATTCAGAACACAGAAGCAGCATTAAAAGCTTTGCATGACAATCCAGTCACAGTATGGAAGGTTTCAGGTTAGAGATGAAAGTTTGTGATAGTTCTTTATTTTGTCAACGTGATGGGATTTAGACTCACTGTGGACTCATGTCCTTGCCTGGCTGTGAAGAATTATCTAGATTTTCTTAACTGAAATGGGAACACTGACCTGGTACAAATCCATGGGCTGAAGTCTTGGAGTGAGGGAAAAGGAAAAAGCAAGCACGCGTGGCTCTCTCCTCCTGACTGTGGACACCATGCGACCACCTCTCTCCTCCTGACTGTGGACGCCACGCGACCACCTCTCTCCTCCTGACTGCTCTTGCAGACGAACCTGGGTCGTCTGCAAGAGCAGTCTGTGCCCTCAACCGCTGAGCCATCTCTCCAGTCCCTGGGGTCCATAATATTCTTACAGATGTTAAATAATGTGGGTAAATAACTCAAGTAAACAATGTGTTTCTTTATTACTTAATATGACAAAGATAATCTAGTGTCTTTAAGAAAAACAGAATGTGATCACAATGAAGTTGAAAACAAGTTCTTATCTTAACACAAGCCTTCTTGGGTGGTCTGAGTTGATTCCATTAAAAGTATTTGATTCTGTGTTGCAAATAATTGTTTTATGTTTGTTTCTTTGTATTTTTACTTATGATTGTGCTCTGTGTGTGTGTGTGTGTATGTGTGTGTGTGTGTGTGTGTGTGTGTGTGTGTGTGTGTGTGTGTAGGCACCTGTGTGAAGATCAGAGGAGAAACTTCAGGTAGTGGTGCTGTCCTTTCATGTGGGTTGGAGGACTGGACACCGGTATTCTCAGCAAGGCTTTTATTCACTGAGCCATCTCACAGGTCCAATTTTATTTGTTGATGATTTATTCCTCAAGTGTTATGACTATGTTAATGTTGATGTTAGCCTTCTATCAAGCCAACACTCCTAAATGTGACCAGTGAATAATCTTCGAATCATCCTCCAAACCCACTTAATGGTGAACAAAAGAAGAGATGAGAAAAAGCATGCATAAAGGAAGAGAACTGAGTTGCCCCAGAGGATCCAGGACTTGCTGTGAGCCTAAGACCAACATCTTTCAGGAGCCAGAGAACGTCCTCACAGAGCGCTCTGGCTGGTAAGCTGATTTCATGAAAGTCAGCTAAGCTTGTTAAGTGTCAGAAAAACTACAGGGATTATTATACATTACCTGTTTTGAAATTCTTGCCTTAAAACTGTAATTCAAAAGTTAGGGGAAAGCCATAAATCATTAAACGTGTATTGAAATTAGTGGAGGATATTTTAAATATCAGACAGAGAAGGTTCACATATGTGGAAAGGAGAAATACCCCTGTTTTTCAAATAAGAAAGAACCCAGGAGAGAAATGATGAATGCAACTAATGATTATGCTCATAAAAATTCAAATGGCCATGCGGACATTACAGATAAAATTATAACAGAAAATCTGAACCATCTTAAGACTACATTTTAAATATGGAAATTTTATTTTATTTGTTTTGTTAATGATATAGTTATATGACTAATATTTTGATAAAATTTACTTACTTTAACTTTTCAAGTTTATCCTCGTTTTCTAGCTTTTCCAGTTTCATTGCTGCTAATTCCTTACTCAGTTCATTGGCTTTTGTGTTAAAAGTAATTGTTTTGCTTCTATTTAAATCAAGTTCTTGATGAATTAATGAGCATTTGCCCTGGGGAAAAAATCCAAAGAAGTTATATTCTTAAATTTGGATTTTCATATCTTCATAATTCAGAGACATAATTACATTGGTCATAGAAATTATTAAAAAAACAAATACCAATCTCTTATCAATATAGGAAGCAATGTAAGTTTATGGTCTTCAGTGTTATATCAGATGGGTTTTCTAAAAGTTAGTTTAAAACTCTTCTTTTTCTCTTTCTCTCATACACAAGCATGTCTTCAGGCCACACGTTCACATCCACACACAACTCACAAGCCTGTTGTAATGAGATGCAAACATGTAGCACTGGTTTTCAGACACACAGGGTATGCATTGGCAGATAGCTGGGAACAGATGCTATGTGGATCTTTCAAACAACACAAAAGCGGTATTTCTAATCAGCACAATTTCCCATGATGACTCTGGGAAATTAATTCTATCCTAAGATATCTCTTAGGTGAGAAATGGCTCCAATTCAGTGTCCTATAATTAAGAAAGCTTACCCTCCATTCAGTCTTAACCAATAACAAGACAGTGAGAATGTTTTCCTAGCAAAACAGAACATATTATCCATATTATCACCCAATGCTTTACTGGGACTGACTAAAGTAATTTTTGTTTGTCTTTTTGAGACAGGGTCTCCCTGTAGCCCCAGCTGTCCTGGAATTCGCTCTGTAGACCAGGCTGGTCTTGAACTCACAGAGATCCACCTGTCTCTGCCTCCCAAGTGCTAGGATTAAAGACACCATTCCCGGCTTAAAGTAATTCTTTGTATTCCTGGCCAAAATATGAAGAATGGAGAGGAGTCTCTAGCTAAGTGAAGATGCTTTCTGAAACCAAAGTTTTTCTAGTAAATGGCTTTAAATTTTGAAAATTGTGTAGTTTTTAATTTAAAAATCTTGAATATTAACCTATATAGCCAAATTATACATTAACATGAAAACAATTTATACTAATGATTCAAATGATGTATCTGAAAACACTTGTCAGTTTACAAGCATAGGCCTAAAAATGAATATTCTGTAATTTGAAAATATCAGATTAGTGGATTTGGAGCTAAAACTTCATAGCTCTGTTCTCTTCCCATTCCCTTCCTTCCTTCCTTCCTTCCTTCCTTCCTTCCTTCCTTCCTTCCTTCCTTCCTTCCTTTTTATTGTTTTAGATCATTCAGCCTAAATATAATAGATCATTCAGGCAAAATATAATAGAATAGGTTATTTAGAAACAATGAAAATTTATTTCTTATAATCTTGGAGACTGAAAAGGTGGCGATCAAAGCCCCAACAGATCTGATGCGTGGTAAGGCCCCTTTTTGCTTCAAAGGTGGTATTTTCTTGCTATGTCCTACATGGGGAAGAGAAAAGAAAGAGCAAGAGTTCTCTGGGCAGGCTTTGTAAAGAGATGAAACCCATTCAAAAGAGTGGCACCCTTGGGACCTCCCCACTTCCACAAGGCCTCCTCCCTCCCACAACACCAGCAGTTTTCCACGAGGACGGACAAGGATGCAACGGTCAGTTCCTTCCCCTGTTCCTGTTTTCCCTTCCTTTTTTCCTTTTCTCTTCCTTTTCTTAGTCACTTCCTTAAAGCTCCAACATCTAGAGATCAGCATGCTGATTACAAAGAGCAGCTGATTCTTGCAAAATCCCACTATGGAATCGATGTTATTTTTGTATTTTATCAACATTAGGAGATGCTAGCCTTATAACCCAGAGCAGACGGAAAGACACAGGTAGTGTGCATGCAGGGTGTGTGTGTGTGTGTGTGTGTGTGTTCAGGAGCACATGTGTGTGTGTGTATGCACCTGTGTACCAACACTTAGAAATGCAAGGCATCTCCCCATTAAATTCGATTGAATTTTCATTAACATAAATAGCTATGAATTAAATTTCTTACCTCAGTTTTTGAGAGTTCCTCACATGATTTTTTACCCTTTCTTAGCAATTTTTTCTTTGTTGCTTCTACCTTTTTTCTAACATTTTTTTTCTTCTTATGAATTTCCTCAAGTAGCTTCAAGACATTTATATTTTAGGTTGTGCAGCATTTATGATTTGATTATCCTGGTTTAGGCCAAATGGTACATATGTGACTATTTTAATAATGGAAATGTTTATTTTTAGTAAATGAAAGAATCATGACCCATGAGTTAAAAAAAAAACCATACTATAATACCTCAAATCCTAATATTCTGTTTGAATTGCCTAAGACATACAGAATCTTATAAGGTTGAGTTAAATAAATAAAAAGAACAAACGTGTAGAAATTATGTATTTTCATTCTATTTAAAATACCTTGACTGAAATGAAAATGCAAATCACCAGCAATCATTTAAAAAATGCATGGAAGCTTATTATTTCCAAGGCTTCACACTAAATGACTAATTCTTATAATTTATTAATGATTAAAATATAATAAAATAAAAATCATTACTGAACTACACAAAGATATAAAACCATGGATATTATAAAACTAAGGGAAAACAATAGTCATTAATCTCTTCTGGGATTTATTATCATACTCAGAAAATTATACTGAGGTACTCAATGTAATTAATAAATTTCCACCATTAATATAAGATAGAGACATGATTAAAATCACTTAGCCCACTAGGTATTGCTGCTTGTTTGTGCTTATCACATGTGCTGGAGGAAAACATTTAGAAGCCTCAGAGGGAGGCTTTCTCAAAATTTGTTGTTTCCATTCTTTTTTTTTTTTTTTTGGNGTTTTCCCTTCCTTTTTTCCTTTCTCTCCTTTTCTTAGTCACTTCCTTAAAGCTCCAACATCTAGAGATCAGCATGCTGATTACAAAGAGCAGCTGATTCTTGCAAAATCCCACTATGGAATCGATGTTATTTTTGTATTTTATCAACTTAGGAGATGCTAGCCTTATAACCCAGAGCAGACGGAAAGACACAGGTAGTGTGCATGCAGGGTGTGTGTGTGTGTTGGTGTGTGTGTTGTTTCAGGAGCACATGTGTGTGTGTGTATGCACCTGTGTACCAACACTTAGAAATGCAAGCATCTCCCCATTAAATTCGATTGAATTTTCATTAACATAAATAGCTATGAATTAAATTTCTTACCTCAGTTTTTGAGAGTTCCTCACATGATTTTTTACCCTTTCTTAGCAATTTTTTCTTTGTTGCTTCTACCTTTTTTCTAACATTTTTTTTCTTCTTATGAATTTCCTCAAGTAGCTTCAAGACATTTATATTTTAGGTTGTGCAGCATTTATGATTTGATTATCCTGGTTTAGGCCAAATGGTACATATGTGACTATTTTAATAATGGAAATGTTTATTTTTAGTAAATGAAAGAATCATGACCCATGAGTTAAAAAAAAACCATCTATAATACCTCAAATCTAATATTCTGTTTGATTGCCTAGACATACAGAATCTTATGGTTGAGTTAAATAAATAAAAAAGACAAACAACTTTTTATTTTCATTCTATTTAAAATACCTTGACTGAAATGAAAATGCAAATCACCAGCAATCATTTAAAAAATGCATGGAAGCTTATTATTTCCAAGGCTTCACACAAATGACTATTCTTATAATTTATTATGATTAAAATATAATAAAATAAAAATCATTACTGAACTACACAAAGATATAAAACCATGGATATTATAAAACTAAGGGAAAACAATAGTCATTAATCTCTTCTGGGATTTATTATCATACTCAGAAAATTATACTGAGGTACTCAATGTAATTAATAAATTTCCACCATTAATATAAGATAGAGACATGATTAAAATCACTTAGCCCACTAGGTATTGCTGCTTGTTTGTGCTTATCACATGTGCTGGAGGAAAACATTTAGAAGCCTCAGAGGGAGGCTTTCTCAAAATTTGTTGTTTCCATTCTTTTTTTTTTTTTTTTGTCTTTTTCGAGACAGGGTATGTTTCCATTCTTATTATCTTATGCTAATTGTTCAACAAGGTTAGGGACCAAGTTTATTGCAGTCTATGATACAGTAAACTTTATCTTATCTACTTTACAGGGAAGCTTCAAAAGTCAAAATAAATACAGTAGCAATACTTTGTAAACCACATTTTAAAAAATGAAGACATTTTGAAAGTCATTAACCAGGGACTAAAGTTACATCATCATTTACAAAAGAAAAAAGGAAAGCCTGTTGCCAAAGTGGCCTAAATATATGTGTGTCCTCTCTTCAGGAAAAGACAAGAATGTATAACTCTTACCACACCCTCTGCTCCAAAAGATAAATGATAGAATGTATACATCAGTTACTGCCACAAACTGGTAGTTTTGAAAATATTTTATCTACGTTTTCTTTATTTTTCACCCTAGCTGTCTTCATTTTTATAGGCACTGAAAACTTACCAGGAAAATGTCAACATGCCTTATATTTCATATTCAAGTCAACATAAATTTTAGCATCTTATTAAGAAGTAGTGGAGGCTGACTTAAGAGTTCCATATCGGCCAGTCTCACCAGGTAAGTCACTGCTCAATCATTTTCAAAACAGTTTCCTCTAAAAACAGTTGGAGATGGATTACAGCATTGTAGATAACAAGCATTGCTCAATGGTTTTTCAATGGAGCAAAAGTTTGGTCCTAAAAGACCAACTTAGAGTCGGTATGATCTTCCTAGGAGAGGTCATATTTTTCATATAATCCACATACACTACTTGGCAACCTGAATATCCCTAAAGATTGGTTATTAATTATAAGTAAATGATTATGTACCAAGCTATTGTAAGTGTTTATAGAAGAGTGTGGTTTATGGACAAACTTGATTCTCTCGGCATCTGCCTCTATCTGGCGCAGAGGCAACTCTATTTCTGCTAGAGCCAGGGCATAGAGAGCTTTCTTTCTTAAGAAATCTTGCATGTCATTAAACTGGGACTCCTCAATGGAGTACAGTCTTCTCTGCCAATCAAGATTTTAAATCAGTCATTCAGTGATTAATCTTAAAAAACATTGGTTAAGATTTATTCAGTGCCATCATTTAAAAATCAATACAACCCCCCATAAAAACCAATAGGTAGAAAATACAGTGTTTTAAACGGACATAGCTACTGAGCTAATTGAAGACAAAAAGCTTAAATGGGTAATACGGATCAAACACGTGTAAGAACATATTGGAAAACAATAAGCTAGAATGCATGCAGACAACACATGTTTGAAAGTATCCAATTCCTGAAGTCTAAGACCAAATGAACCAATGAGCAGAAATCCTACAACAAAATTCTAGACAAAAATGACTGAGGTGAGGATAGGATTACTGAAGACATTAGATTACAGAAGGGGGCAGTAGAGATGGTTCAGAAGAGCACTGGCTACTCTTGCAGAGGACCTGGGTTCAGTTCCTAGCACCCACATGACAGCTAACAACCAAGTGTAACTGTAGTTCCAGAGAATCCAATGCCCACTTCTGACCTCCACAGGCATTGCAGTACATACAGGTTACAGTTACATACATGCAGACAATACACTCATACACACAAAATTTAAAAATTAAATATTAAAAACAAATTACAGAAGAAATCTCAAAATTTGTCTTTGCTTCACAGAAGACTACAGATTCTTATGTCAGAACATGGATTCTTTTGCCTTGTGAATTTAATTCCCTACTTAATAACAAGAATTTCAAACGTGTATATTTCTGAAGAGAAAGTGGGAACACACTATCACAGATCAAAATGCCCAAGCTGGATTCCAAAGGATAGGGAAGATCTAAAATTAAACTTTGTTTGGCCAGTTACTTTATTTGCTTTTTTTTTTTTTTTAATACAGAAGGGTCATATAGCATTGGGTATTTTTCAGGGTTAAATAAATTCCACTGAGAGACAGGGAAAGAAAATCAAAGAATTTGAGTTAGGAGGACGATGGCTCTACCCTTTCACTAGACTGGCAGAAATGCCCATCAAGCCATAAAATGAGAGGCTTGTATGGGAGGTCAGTTACTTTATGCATGATCAGACGCTGCTAGTTGTACACAGAGGCCAGCTGAGGAGAGAAAAGAGCTGGCTTGCAAACCAAGCAGTGACAGAAGAGGCCTCATCATAGGAGAATTTAAAATGCTAAGTAAAATACAAATTAAAGGAAGAAGAAAATGGTGATATCAGGGCTGGAGAGATGGCTCTGTGGTCATGAGCACTCACTGCTCTTAGGGAGGACTCAGGTTCAATTCCCAGCAACCACTGGGCAGCTCACAACCACCTGTAACTCCAGTTCCAGGTCCAGAGCAATCTTACACCCTCCTCTGACTTCTGTGGGCATTGCACAACATAGGTGTACTTACATACATGCAGGTAACAC
The DNA here is from genome assembly GCA_009823505.1 of Rhizomys pruinosus. Lineage (NCBI taxonomy): Eukaryota > Metazoa > Chordata > Mammalia > Rodentia > Spalacidae > Rhizomys > Rhizomys pruinosus. The sequence continues at coordinate 1,520,627 of VZQC01003076.1, forward strand.
ATGCATGCACATAAAATAATAAAATATTGTTAAAATATTAATATCAAATGACCTGAATTTCTAATGCAGGAGCCATTTCGGATCGAGTGAGCTACAGGAAGTCTTCTCTAATTTACATGTTATGAAATTTGTTAAACTGAAATTTTATTCACAGAATATTTAAAAAAACAGTTTTAAGAACAGTTACAAAGACAAGACATATTTCACTCATATAATAAAGAGCAAAATAGACATTATAATTTGCATATCATGATTTTTAAAGGCCTTGGTGCCATTGGGCACAGGTATTAAAGGACATCACATCAGGAAACAGAAAAGAACAGAACTTCAGTTTCATGTAGCTTATATTTTATAATTCTGAACTTAAAAAAATGTACACAGTACTTTTTTTTAATTTTTGGTCTTTTCGAGACAAGGTCTCCCTGTAGCCCCAGCTGCTCTGGAATTCACTCTGTAGACCAGGCTGGCCTTGAACTCACAAAGATCCACCTGCCTCTGCCTCCCAAGTGCTAGGTTTAAAGCGGTGCACCACCACACCCAGTTATATTTTTTTACAAGAAAGAATTCTGATAGTTTTAAATATTATTTTCTAGTGTAGAAAATTCAAGTTTGAAAGTAAGCAGATATAATTCAAGTATGAAGCTTGAGCATTGTGACCAGCATTTCCATTTAACTAGAATGATTCCTTTAATTTTAGAAATATTATTTTAAAAATCATGCCTCCAAAGTTTGTAATAAAAAATTGGAAGCATTTTTTTATCACTTGGATAAATCCTCTAAGCTTTTTCATAGTTGTGCTTTAAAATAAGACAAACAGGGATCTGAGATCTCCCAAGACCAGCTGAAGCACAGTTAATCCAGTTGTCTTCGGCTTAATTGGCTTTTGTGACTGTGGGGGCTGAGTTATCCTCCCAGTTGGTATAAAAGGTGGGTTTGTGTGAGTCTTGAGATCTGAGATCTCCCAAGACCAGCTGAAGTGCAGGTACCTGGCGTGGGCTAAAGAGCCCCCCCATGCATCCCCCCCCCCCCGATTACGAAGGCATCTGAAGGAGGCAAGCAAACAAGCCTTCAACATAGTGGAAGAGGGCATTTGGGACTCACCATTGGAATACAGGCAAGGAGAAGCCCATATGCCAGGAACACGAAGAAGACACAACATGGAAAGGGGAGGATAATCTGGCACCAAGCTCTACAAACCCTGGGAAGATTCCTACAGTGGGATCCCCATGGGGATGGCCCAGGACAAGATATCAGAAGCACAATTGTGAACATACTTAAAGAATACAAGATTATAAAGACAAATCAAAGAATAAGAAAAGAGAATGAAGAACTCAAGAAGGACCTAGAGAGAGAGAGAATGACAAACTCTGGAAGGAAGTGGAAAACACTGTAAAGATCTCATGCTGAAAAGAAAGGAAACCACCAGCAAAGAAAGAGCTACATAAGAGATAGAGACGTCCAAAAGGAACAAGAAATACTAAAAAATCAGAAGAGGAATGAAAAAGGAAATCAAACACTCATCCAATCAAGAGGAAAAATGGAAAAAGCCACAAGCAAGAATGAGGAAGCGAACAAAGAATATCAGACCTGGAAAGAAACACAGAACAACAAAAACCTCAAGTAAAGATTATGAAAAATTTAAAAATACACAAAGTGAACAACCAGGAACTGTGGGACACTATGAAAAGATCAAACCTCTGCATCATAGGAATAGAGAGAAGGAGAAGAATCCCAAGAAATGGTATTGATCAGATCTTCAACAGAATAATAGATGAAAATTTCCCCAAACTAAAAATAGACAAACCAATATAAATACAAGAAGCACACAGAACTCCAAAACAGACAAGATCAGAAAAGAAACTCTCCACACCACATCATAGTTAAATGCTAGACACACAAACAAAAAAAATCCTTAAAGTGACAAGAGAAAAACAACAATGACCTATAAGGGGAAACCTATCAGAATTACAACTGACTTCTCAATGCAAACTATGAAAGCAAGAAGAAACGTGGAGCAAAGCATTCTCAGTGTTAAGGAACATAGATGCAACCCGGTTACTATACCCAGCACAAAATGTCAATTATAGTTGAAGGAGAGAAAAAACCTTCCATGACATAAACAAGATGAAAGAATATATGTCCAGAAAACCAACCCTTCAGAGAAACTTGAAGCAATTCAAAGACAAGAAGAAAGGAGCAACCATCCCAGCACCTAGAAAGAGAAATCAATAAAAGCATAACTGCAGAAGTAGAAACCTAAATCAAAACCGCAGATGGATAATAAGGCAAAAGGAAGCAACACAAACCTATCAGTCATAACCTTAAATATTAATGGACTAAATTCCCCAATCAAAAGACATAGACTGGGAGACTGGATTAGGAAACAGAATCCATCGATATGCTGTCTGCAAGAAACACATCTTACCTTCAAGGACAGGCACCACCTTAAAGTGAAGGGATGGAAAAAAATATTCCAAGCAAATGGTACCAAAAAGAAAGCAGGTGTTGCTATTTTAATATCGGATAAAATAGACTTCAAAGTAAAAGAAATCAGAAGAGACAAAGAAGGCCATTACATTTTCATCAAAGGAACAATCCACCAAGAAGATTTCACAATTATGAATATATATGCCCCAAATTCTGGTGCACCAAACTTTATAAAGACAATTCTCCAGGACCACAAGTCACAGACTAACCCCAGCACACTCATAGTGGGAGATTTCAATACCCCACTGAGTCCTTTGGATAGGTCAACAGGACAAAAAATAAACAGAGAGACATCTGAACTGAACGATATGATACACCAAATGGACCTCATAGACCTCTACCGAACATTCCATCCTAATACCAGAGAATACACTTTCTACTCAGCACCCCACGGAACATTCTCCAAAATTGACCACATCCTGGGACACAGAAGAAACCTCTACAAATACAAAAAGATTGAAATAATTTCATGCATCCTGTCAGACCACAGTGCAATAAAGCTCAACATCAACACCAGGACAAGCCCTCCTGCCTACAAGAACACATGGAGACTAAACAACACACTCTTGAATAATGAATGGGTCAAGGAAGAGATAAAGAAAGAAATAAAAGCATTCCTGGAACTGAATGACAATGACAATACAACACAACAAAACCTATGGGATACCTTAAAAGCAGTCCTAAGAGGGAAGTTTATAGCCCTGGGTGCCTACATTAGAAAAACAGAAAGAGCACAAGTGAATGATCTAACACTACAGCTAAAAGCACTTGAGAGGCAACAACAGATGAACCCTAAATGCAACAGACAGGAAGAAATAACAAAAATCAGAGCAGAGGGGCTGGGGAAATGGCCTAGCAGTTAAGAACACCGACTGCTCTTGCAGAGGACCCGGGTTTGATCCCCAGCACCCACGAGGTGGCTGAGAACCATCTTTAACTCTAGTTCCAGGGGAATCCAACCCCCTCTTCTGACCTCCGCAGCACTGCACAACACGGGTGCACAAACCTACATGCAGACAGCACATTCATACACATAAAAATAAATAAAATAAAAAAAAATCAGAGCAGAAATCAATGAAATGGAAACAATAAAAAAATCAATGAATCCAAAAGTTGATTCTTTGAAAGAATAAATAAGATAGACAGACCTCTAGCCCAATTAACCAAAAGAAAGAAGGAACAACTCCAAATCAATACAATCCATGGTGAAAAGGGAAATATCATAACAGACAAGGAAAAGATCCAGAAAATCATACAGGAATACTTCAAAAACCTATACTCTACCAAGTTTGCAAATCAAAACCACTTTAAGGTATCATCTTACTCCAATAAGACTGGCTAGGATCAAGACAACAAATGATACCAAGTGCTGGAGAGGTTGTGGGGAAAGGGGAACACTCATCCACTGCTGGTGGGAATGCAAACTCGTGCAGCCACTATGGAAAACAGTGTGCAGAACCCTTGGAAGACTTGGAATGAACTTGCCACCAGACCCAGCCATACCACTCCTGGGCATGTACCCTCAAGACTCTCCCCACCGCAGAGATACATGCACGGCCATGTTTATTTCAGCTCTCTTCACAATAGCAAGGGGCTGGAACCAACCCAAATGCCCCTCAACTGATGAGTGGACAGAGAAAATGTGGTAATGTACACAATGGAGTTCTATGCAGCAGTAAAGAAAGATGACATCATGAGCTTTGCAGGAAAATGGCTGGAGCTAGAAGACATCATGCTGAGTGAAGTAACACAGTCCCAGAAAAACTAGCATCATTGGATGCTAGTGCCAATTACCTAGATGTAAATATTTCTTGTGCACAGCCCCGTGAGCTTTTGTCCAAGCAGTTGGGAGTGATGCATATTGGAAACAACAACAACAACAACAACAACAACAACAACAACAACAACAGAAAGGACTGCATCAAAGAACTGACTGAAACAGTGAACTTCTGCTCAAAATAGTCAACTTTCACATGGAGAATATTGAGAAAGACTGAGAAAGAGATGAAAAGCATGTTTGGCAGAATGCATGAGCTCTGGTGGGGTGGCGGAATGGCGGGGGACAGGTCTAAATTTGATAAAAAAATTAAATAAATAAATAAATAGAAAGACAAACAGCATCAGGAGACATCCTACATCTGCTCTGGGACTATGCTATAATCCGTTATTTGAGAGAAGAGCTGGCTTGTTTTGGGGTGCTCTCCAGGTTCAAAAGAGACAGAGTTCTGTAAAGAAGAATCAGGCAGGTTCTACAATGTCTCCCACCTTCCTCCTCCACTGCTGACTCTATGGTGGTACCAGGACATCTACAGAGACAGTAGAGGAGCAAGCCTTTGTCTTTCTGACACAACAGCTCATCCAGACTGCTTTCCCAAGCAATCCCACTGTAGTTAGCTAAGGCTGCAGTCTGAACTCAAGCCATTTGGCTCGACTTCCATGTTGTTTCCAGTATTTGTTCCTCAGAAACTTCCACATTAAGAGCAATAAACTGCTGTGCTCATGGCATGACACACCTCGCTTTCTCACTCTTCTTGGGTCCCCAGCCCAGGGACCCACCTCAGTGACCTTAATCAAGATCACCCCCACAGACAAGCTCACAGGACAGTCTGACCTGTCAGTCCCTCACTGAGACTCTGTCTTCTGGTGACTAGATTGTATCAAGTTGACAATAAAATCTAACCATCATGCCAACCAAAATGACTCCAGTGAAGGGAACATACATGATGAACATGTAAGAATATATTTACACTTAGATCGATTTATACAATGATTTATTTTGGTTAAGAAGCTTAAATGTCTGATAATAAAAATCAATTAGAAATATTACTAACATATACAATTAGAGTTTCATAATTTATTTAATATTTAAGAAGTACAAAATTGGCTGGTTCTATAGCCTGAAGAAAAAAATGTAATAGTCCAAAATATAGTGTTGCCTCTGACCTTATTTTAAAATAAATTGAAAAATGGGTGTGGGTATCTGAGTGACAGGTAGGAGTACTGAATGGTGTGAAAAGAAGGCAGTGATGGAAACAATCAGATCAGACTGATATTTTCATCATTAAAACAATTATTGAGGGACATTAAGTGTACTTTATAGAGACCACTGGCTGCAATGTGGATTGAATAGTGTTGCCTTAAAATTCACTCATTCTTTAAGGTTTGTTTTTTTCAGTTCCCAAGGGAGGATAAACCAATGTTTTTAGTGATTTTAAAGGTTTTTTTTTACAAATATTTATCGATTTTATTTTGTTTGTATGCATGTATTACCTGCATGTATGTAAGTATACCTGCATTGGGCAATGCCTACAGAACTTAAAAGAGGGCATCTGATTCACCTGGAACTGGAGTTATGATAGTTGTTAGCCACCATGTGGCTGCTTGAATCTGAGCTAGGTCCTCTGCTTTAAACTGCTGAGCCATCTCTCCACCCTCATAATCGAAGTTTCCTAAGCCAGATAAATCAATATTGTATAAAAGAACTTGTATCTTACAAAGAAGAAAATATTGTATAAAATATATGGGAAATTATAAAATAAACAAGAGTCTGAAGCTACCAGAGTAATTAAGTTGTTCTGAAAGGAAAGGTGTTGGGGAGAAAGCTCAGCCTGTAAAGCTCACATAAGCAAAGGCAGAGCAGGTAGATTTCTGATTCAGTGGTCAGGAAGCCTAGCCTACTTGGTGAGAGATCACCTCACAAAGCAAAGAGCATGCTCCTGAATAACAACAGCCTAGACCTCTATGTACATTTGCACACATGCCCATATGAAACTTCATATGTACATATATAGACCCGTGAATAGGCACATGCACACAAGATAAAATGGCGCCACTTACAATCGGGGTCTACATGAAACCAGCTCACCTGTTCTCAACGTATAAATCTACAACCAGGTAACATTTCTTTCCAGAGCCTAAGAGATTTCTGCAAAATTTTTTCATGCCTCCAACGCTGGTGGCCCAGACAATAAGGACAAATGACCAGTGGTCTCTTTGATGTAAAGCATCTATGGTTCTCTGTGCTGCTAAATTCACATTTACCAGACCCATGGCCATAGGAGTGTTTCCAAACAAGTCACTGAAGTACTTTCTGGGCCACCAGGCCCCTTTCAAAAAGCCTAGAGAGTGGATGCTTCTTGGAAAGACTACCGTTACTATCCTTTGAAACAGTTTAAAGGGCACCAAAGAGGAATAATCTGAGATGAGCCCCTGACTGCTAGTGTGCCATGTGAGGGTGACAGGACTCCTCTTGTCTTCCTGAAGTCCCAGTGTCCCTACAAGCTGGCTGTGGGGTGCAATTCAGTAAACAGGGTACTTGCAAGGCCCACATTTGGAACCAACCCCTGGGAACACAAGAAACAAGGCAGGCTGAGCTGGGACACAGTTCCTATCTCAGTCACCTCCACATGGGGCCAGGGAGAAAGAATGGGCCTTCAGATTTGACTGTGATTCCTAGAGAGAGGGATGCACTGGAAAGAGAGTGACCTGAGATGATAGGCTGACCAGGCTCCCTGAGATAGGCTGACCAGGCTCCCTGAGATAGGCTGACCAGGCTCCCTGAGATAGGCTGACCAGGCTCCCTGAGATGATGATAGGCTGACCAGGCTCCCTGAGATAGATAGGCTGACCAGGCTCCCTGAGATAGGCTGACCAGGCTCCCTGAGATAGGCTGACCAGGCTCCCTGAGATGATAGGCTGATCAGGCTCCTTGAGATAGGCTGACCAGGCTCCCGTAGGTGAACTCACACCGAGGGATATCTGCTGCCACAAAGTTGACTTGACAGGCTTTGTCATAAATGACAGAACACGTGAAATCCAGTGGGGGCTATGAGGAGTTCTGAATGGGATAGGGTCTAAATATGAATAAGGTGTATCATATGATGTGCACAAGTCAAAAACATATATTGAGAAAATAATAATGGAAAATGTTTTAGCTGTGGCTATGGATAGTGATGACTAAATAGTAACATGTGGGCATACCTGAGCTCAGGCATGTGTGGGCTAACATTTCAGCCAGCTGTTTCAGAGTCATGAGTAAAGATCATGTGACTTCTCTGTTTATGCCCTGCTAGTTGGGATGACTGAGGTCGCTGGGAGGTGATGTCATGCAATGTGGGGGCTGTCTTTCCCAAACCTATATAAGCTGCCGGTTGTACATAATAAATGGAATTATACCCTCTGACATGCTCCCTGGGATGTTACTGCAGTAAACCTGTGCGTACCTTCTTCAGCCTGTTCTACAGTGAAACTGACACCTCCACTCCCAAACATGCCTACTGTGTGCAATCATCTTGCTCTAACTTCATGAGTAAATCTGTAACATACCTACTATGGTCTTTTTTGCACATAAGAAAATCAAGCCAAATAAAGTGCCCAACCACAAAGAAGGTGGCTCCTTCTCTGGGAGATTTGCCAGCGGCTCATTCCCAAGGTTAATTCCTACACCTGAACTGAGATCTCAGGAGCTAGATTTTGCTGCCTTCGCCTCTCAGTGATACTTCCATTCTTAAGACCCTATGAAGTGACAGGCAGATTTACTGAAGAGCTCCTGATTCCCATGGGGCCCTCTCCTTGGAAGGCGGCCCTTACTCTAATGCTTTCTGGACAGATGAGATCTTTCTTAGAATTCTATGGCTCTGTAGCATGTATTAGAGACTGAGAACTGGATCTGAGCCTTTGGGTGCAAAGACCCCAGTCTTCTAGTGATCCCATAGTGGGCTCTGCAAACAAACCTGCCTGGGAAGTTATGCGCTCTGCATAGAGGCAGCTGTAATTACGGGATATGAACCAAGTAGCTGCTGAGAACAAATCAGGAGGAATGAGCACAAATTACCAGGATACTGAATCAGCACGAGATCCAGAAGGTGGCTGCTTAGTCAACACACATGCGCTGCTACTGGAAAAACTCACAAGGAGGAACAAAGGAACATCAGAAGTGATAGTAGTTGGAGAAAGCTTCTGTGATTTCAAATTATGGTCACAACTATTGAGAATTTGCTGTGCCTTCGTACTATACTAGTGCTTTGTGTGTACAGGGGATCCTGGCTTAATTGGAAGGCTCCATGCCAATGGAAATTTGTGCATACTGGGACTGTGCAAACCAAGGACAGGCAATAGGGGGGACATTTCAGTTATCAAGGTGCTGCTAACACAGAGAAGTGCTTGTACTGTGTCCATGCCTTCGTATGTGAATATATTCATCTTCATATCCACTTAGTGAGACAGCTTTCCTTCTGTAAGAGACATTTGAGACAGTCAGCTCATAAAGAGACGAGTGTTTACTCTGGTCACAGTTTCAGAGGGTCCAAGCTATTAGCACAGTGCAACTTGCTTTTAGGCTGATGGCAAGAAAGCACTTCCTGGTGAGAGCCTGCGTGTTTGCAATTCATGGGTGGGAAGCAAAGGAGAAAGGGAGAGATACCACAAGACCAAGTCCTTGGAGGGCACCCCCTGACCACCCCAAGAGCTTCCAAGCCCCTCCATTGAAAAGTTCTCATTACCTGTACATAGCAACACAAGGGCCTTTGTGGAACATTCCAGATTCAAATACAGAAGATAATATCATGGGCTTGCAAAGATGAGAAAGCAGCTCAGTGAGATCATGGAGTTTTCCCCTTCAAATAAGTGTGAACATGGAAGAAGAGTACCGCATCCCAGGGCTCGAGCATGCTCCAGAGCATGCTGGGAACCGGATCCCAGGGCTCCAGCGTGCTCCAGAGCATGCTGGGAACCGCATCCCAGGGCTCCAGCGTGCTCCAGAGCATGCTGGGAACCGGATCCCAGGGCTTGAGCATGCTCCAGAGCATGCTGGGAACCGGATCCCAGGGCTTGAGCATGCTCCAGAGCATGCTGGGAACCGCATGCCAGGGCTCCAGCATGCTCCAGAACGTGCTGGGTACTGGATCCCAGGGCTCCAGCGTGCTCCAGAGCGTGCTGGTCAAGCGCCCTATGTCTTCCCTCAGCTCCCAGCACTTGTAACTGCTACACATGAGTCCTTGAGAGGATGATTTGTAAAACAAATGGGTTAATGATGAACAAACACAGTTTCTGTTCTGTAGGTTGGGGATTTAAACTGTAACAGTTCTGGATTCTTTCAAGCTAAAAATCATGGTTTTTAAATTTCTTATGAGAGACTTAGGACCCATGAAAATGTCGTAATCACACAGATTTTTTTGTTTGTATTAATTAAGCAGATTTTCACTTGTAATCGTACCTCAGGGATGGGTGGTAGAACCAGATCTATCAAATATTTTTACTTAGATATGAGGAATCAGGAGAGATGGTAGACAGGCAGGGAGGTTAACCTGACACTGGATGGCAGTAACATACCCTCCAGGAGTAAGGAGCTAGGGTGGAACTGAAGACTGGCCTCTCCAGGAAGTGCATGTGAGTTATGCTGTGCTCAGTGTTTGAGTTCTTCAAACAAGCCACTAAAAATGAGGGAGAAATAAGAAAACCACTACCTCACAACTTTTCCAATAAAGAGCTCAATTAAGAATCACTAATAGGGGCTGGAGAGATAGCTCAGCGGTTAAGAGCACAGACTGCTCTTGTAGAGGACCTGGGTTTGATTCCCAGCACCCACATGGTGGCCAAGAATCATCTTTGACTCCAGTTCCAGGAGAATCTGACGCCCTCTTCTGACCTCTGTGGCATTGCATAACACGGGTGCACAAACCTACATGCAGACAGTACACTAATACACATAAAAAATAATAAAAAATAATTTTTAAAAAAGAATCACTAATAGATGCTGAGCCACAGGGATAAATATTTGTTGGAAAATATTTGCAAAGTTGGTCGAATATGTAGTTGATTACTTGCAACTTACAATGGAGAAATGGGCCATCTTAATGGACATAATTATCAACCAAATAACCAAACTTAATATCACAAATAATGAGAAAAAAAATGTATGCCATTTGAGTCAGGTAAGTTTTCCAACTATGTTGTAACTATGTCCACTCCAGAGTAGATAACCTAGTTGGATCACCAGGGAACCAAAAGATAAATCTGTACTGAAATTCCATCAAGCAACTGGCTTGTGCTTAAAAAATGATCAGAGCTGGGTGTGGTGGCCACACCTTTAATCCTAGCACTCGGGAGGCAGAGGCAGGCAGATCCTTGTGAAGTTCAAGGCCGGTCTGGTCTACAGAGCAAGTTCCAGGACAGCTGGGGCTACAGGGAGTCCCTGTCTCAAAAAGACAAAAAAAAAAAAAAAAAAAAAAAAGAAAAAAAATAATCAGGTAATGAAAAAAAACATTTTAAAACAAATTATCTTATTTTCATTTATGTGTGTGTGTGTGTGTGTGTGTGTGTGAGAGAGAGATAGAGAGAGAGAGAGAGAGAGAGAGAGCTCATGGAGGCAGGAAGAGGGTGTCAGATCCTTAGGAGTGGAGTTCCAGGTAGTTTGTGGACCACCTGAAGTGGGTGCTGGCAACTGAACTCTGTTCTTCTGGAAGAAGAGCAAATGCTCTTAACCACGCTGCCATCTCTCCAGCCTCAACCCAAATGAAGATTTAGGAAGACAAAGTTTTAACACAGAAATGGACTTCAAGGTGTTGAACAGAGGCAGCTGGCATGTGAGCTTCTTATCTACACCCATCATCCACTCTTCTAAACTCTGATTGAGACAGGGTGCTGGGCCGCATGTTTTTTTGGCAGCTGCAGTGAAGTTAGGCTTTATCAGCAGAGGGCAGTGGAGGGACATTCGAGGCCTGGGCTAGGACTCCACATCTTCTTCCAACAGGCCCCTGACATGTTCCCCTGTCCTCCTGAAGCACCCGGCCAGGATGCTTGCCCTCCATTGAGGTTGTCTTCCCACAATCCACAGGCACTTGCCCTCAGGCCTAGCACCCTATATAGCAAAGGGTTGGTGTTGTGTCCTCTGCTGAGATGGGCACACTTGTGTAATGAGGTCTCAGCCCCTTCTGGGCTCTCTTTCTTCACAAACTCTCGCCCCCTGCTTATGGCAGTGACTGTGCCTACATTTGCTCTTAAGGAATTCTTCAGAGGAGGGGTCAGAAGAACTTTCGTAAAGGGTTAGATAAATATCTTAAGCTTTGCAAGCCATAAATTCTCTGTTGCAACTATTTGATTCTTGCTTTGGAGGGAAGGAATGAAAGTAATCCAAAGATTACTTTAAATAGTTTGTACGGGTTTTTAAAGGAATGATAGCCTCTCAGGAGCTGCAAAATGCTCACCTCTGACCTGCTTGGTGCCTGGTTTTAGCAGCTAAACACCAGAAGATGGCAGCAGAGAGCTGTGATGCTGAAAGGGCCTGCTTTACAGAACAAGACAGCTGAGAGGCCAAGGCTCCTTCCTTATCTGGCAAACCACATTCAAAGAGATAGGGGACTTCAGCACCACTGTAAACAGAGATCAGCTTAGATTCAAGAAGGTAGAATCGATCTGCATTTGCCTAACAGTGATGCACAGTACATATGAAAGGTGGCCCAGAACTAGTGTAAGGTTTGACATCAAGAATGATACAATATCTCAAAGCAAAATTTGAGATTTCTGTCCAAAAAAAAAAAATGTGATCTGATCTCAAGCAGGGGGATAAAACTGAGCTAGCTCTGGCTGTGTTGGATGGGGTGGTTCACCACAGATATGACCTCAACCAAAGGTCTGCTGATAAGCTAGTTTGAAAGAACATAATTTTAGCCAGGCTTGGCGGCACATGCCTTTGATAGTAGCACTTGGGAGGCAGAGGCTGGTGGATCATTGTGAGTTCAAGGCCAGCCCGGTCTACATAGTGAGTTTTGGGACAGCTGGAGCTACAGGGAGACCCTGTCTCAAAAAGACCAAAAAAAAAAAAAGAAAAAGAAAAAGAACATAATTCAGAAATTCTAATTCTAGGGCTTCAGAAGGTGATTTCTCAGAACTGTCCCAGAAGTGATATTGCTATAGTTATTTTCTATATAGCAGAAGTTAAAGGTTATTTTCAGGCTAGGATAACAAAAATCACCTGCAAGGGAAGACAGGGTGATGGGGAGTGTAGGTCTGTAACCCAGAGCTTCCCAGAATGCACTAGGAGTCAGGTTCCATCCCCAGTAGGCAACGGATCTTTGTCATACAGATCATTTCCTATGGTCAGCAAGAAGCAATAGAGTCATTACATAGGCAAAAACTAAAACTTGAATTTCTATAAGCACTCTAGAAACTTATCTATAATTTATTACCACTCTGACCCAGGTATGCATGGCTCAGTTAGACATTAAATGCCATGTGATGAGGCTCAGAGGTGAGCAGCAGTGCCTAGCTCCTCAGTGGAGCAATTTCTGTTTCTTCTTTCAGTCATCTTAGCTCCTGTCAGGTAGGTTAGGGCCACGGGGATAAATGTGATAAATTTCTTCAATTTGGAATGAACAGAGAGGAATGAAAAGGAAGTATTATAGTTTGGAATTGGAGAATCTTCAAAGGCCCATGTGGTAAGGGTTTAGTATCCAGTTTGGTGCTGCTAGAAGGCAGAGGGACCTTCAAGAGCTCAGCACTAGGGAGAGATCCTTGTTGATGGTGGAGTGCTTTTGAAGGGGGCTGTGGGACACTGGCCTCTCCCTGTAACACACATCATGAGATACTCTGCTGTCTCTGGTCTCCAGCGTGGGACTAATATGGTATGGACTGAAGCCTCAGGAAGCCAAAATACAACTTTCCTCTTTGAAGTAGGTGACCTCAGCTCTTTTGTTACAGTGACAGAAAGCTAACAAAGCAAGTATAAATGAATGAGATGATGAACTCCTACTAAACTTGTACTTAATGTATACATTCTATACCAAGGCATCCAGAAAATCTGAAAAAAATATATAGTTTAATGTAACAGAATCCTTCTCAATAAAGGGGCGGTGTCATATAAATGAACTGTCTAAAGCAGTTAGTCTGCATGTTTGTGACAGCTGTGAGGGAATCCTGAAACATAGCAATAGTTACCAGGGAAATGAAAGAGTAAAATGCAGCATTAGAAGGCTAGTATGAGAAGACCTTGAATGACAGCTTAAGTGAAAACTTAAAAACACTGTTGATGTCATAGAGAAACACAAAGCAATGTAAACAATACCTACAAAATTATTGTAGAGGCTAAACCATACATATGTGTTTTATATTTATTTAAAACATATTAATATTAAAGTTAACTTTACTAGGCAATATAATCTTATCTAGTGAATGACAACTATGAAAGTAACAGGAAACTCATTGTGAGTTTCTGAGTTCTTAGTCAAGTCGGAAGCTCAGCACTGCAAGTCAGTGCAACAGTTGGAACCAACCGGTTCCCTCATTATGGAAACATCACTATACTCACATCTTCCTAAATTTAGATATTCCTAGGGAAGTTATTTACTAACGCTGGTGCTAGCAACGAAGGTATAAGACAGTACAGCTTGAAAATTTCTTAGATAATTTTATGCTCATAAATGTTCAAGTGGAAAATGCCCCAAATGGGAGAAGGTGCGCATATGACGGTTGATGGGTAGAAGCGGTGGCCTCAGGCATTCCCCGGAAAAATGGCAGGGAGCGACTGTTCCACAACTTGCCCTTGTAGGAGTGATCTGAAGCCTGTGAATGTTTGTTTTTTAGCATTGTGGCCGAGAACTATCCTGGCACTCTGGAATCTAATAATTCACAGTACTGGTGAAGGAACTCTCAGTGTGTTATACGGGATGTTAGGAAAGGTGGCAGAATTCTGAGAGCTATGAGCTAGGTGATCATGATGATACACAGCCAAATTCCATACTCCTGGTATTCTAAGTGGTCTGTGGTTGATCAACAGATATTGACCAGATACTCTTAACCTTCACCCTTCTGAGAGATGACCTTCTTCTTTCTTTTGCATATCAGTGGAAGAGGTGTTTTTTTTTTTTTTTCATTTTGTTTTGTTTTGGTCTTTTTGAGACAGGGTCTCCCTGTAGCTCTGGCTGTCCTGGAACTCACTCTGTAGACCAGGTTGGCCTTGAACTCACAGAGATCCGCCTGCCNAAAAAAAAAAAAGAGAGAGATTAGTATCTACTGTCTAAGGTGGGGCATGGTGGTACACACCTTTAATCCTCACTCAGAGGCAAGGCAGGATATCTCTGTGAAATAGAGGCAAACTTTATCAAATTGAACTTCCAGGTCAGCCTACATCAGAGACCCTGTCTCAAAACAAAACAAACCCAACGCAGCAAACACAAAAACTCAGACAGACCTCCACTGTCTGTCTGACAGCCAGCGCCTCTCTCCTGTCTTCCTCTTCTCTTCTTCATTCTCTTTCCACTTTTCTCACTCCTAACTAACCTCTACTCCAACAATATGTGATACTTTATTAATGACCAGTCTGTCATCCTTACACTCTACTTTCTTGTTCTTTCTTATAAAAGCTAGCTATGTTTGGTTAGAATAAGAACTTTCTACTGACACTCATGTCATTTAAGCTTCTGGTCCTGTACAATCCTTCACAGTGAGGTTGTGCTAATTGGTTTCACCCAGTGGACGAGTTGACTGGGTTAGCCCTGAAAACTAAAGCATATGGGAACGATTTATGAAAAGAATACAGTATGGTAAGTACAAAACGCCTGAAGTCACTACAAAGCCAGTTGACAGAGAGAACATTTAAGGAGAAAGAAATCTTAATTATGTTTTCAAAACATAACCTCTTAAAAATATATGTGCCTGTGAAAACATTGCTGGAACTTCGCAAAGGACAAGGGTCACCTATCGGTCTCCAGGGTCAAGGTTCCAGATCATTATGATAAATCTGCTTCTGAGTAGAACTTGTATTCTTTAACTAAAAATATGTAGTGGAGCTGTGCTTGATTGATACTTTGTATCATCTCTTCAATTCTCAAGCCTAAATCAACCTTGTTTGTACCTAATCAGCTTCTCATATAATTAACAGATGTAGACAATGGAAATTTGTTTTTCTATTGACAGCCAACTGACACAGGAAACAATGATCTCCTTTCCCATTAATCATTACTTCCTTTAATGGTATTTGAATATTGTCACTCACAGTACAAAAGAAGCAAGCAGGACTATCCCTGCAACCCGCCTCCTCTCTTATTTTCTTTATAAAGAATCTAATGCAAATAAACACTCTCTTTTCCATCAACTGGTATTCACCACTTCCCAGCCAACCTTTCCTTCAAGTATCGAATTCTACATCCAAAGCTATTTTTCAAATTAGTTTCAGGATACATTTTTTGTTGTGTTTTTTTTAAGTTTTTTTAGATTTGAGCATATGATTTTTAAACTTAATGAATATTTATCTTCTTTCACACTTTGAGAATATTAAGACTGTTCTTTGAGGTTTCTGAAGTTTTTTCCTTATGCCTTATTTAAGGGATGGACGTGTATATAATTTATCCCAGTTAGGTATTTTGCAGAATGGTGCACTTTAGCGCCTGCTGGTTTTCAGTCATAGAAATTTCCAACTGCAATCCTGTTACATTCACCTCCTCTCAGTTTCATCTCCTTTAGGATATTTTATTTTGCTGATTTTAACTTTTATTTACAGGGCACAGCAAACATATATTTTTACTTGGTAAATGGGAAGTGTTTAGATGCGCCCCCATAGAAGTGGTGACAATGGAAATCATTTTAATAAAAACTACTTAATGTACAAAAATCATCAAGACAGCCACATTAAACAGTTTGTGTGCAACATGGGTGTAGACAATTTCTGACACTGCACAGAGACTTATTGTGTCTGAAGGAACTACATTAGAAAAGGCAGTTTGCGGGCTGGAGAGATGGCCTAGCGTTAAGAGCGCCGACCGCTCTTCAGAGGACCCGGGTTTCGATCCCCAGCATCCACATGGCGGCCGAGAACCATCTGAAACTCCAATTCCAGGAAGACTCCAGTTCCAGGGGAATCTGACACCCTCTTCTGACCTCCGCGGCATTGCACAGACATGGTGCACAAACTTACAATGCAGGCAGTACATTCATACACTACAGAAATAAATAAAATTAATAAAAAAATTAAAAAAAAAAGAAAAGGCAGTTTGCAGAATTCTGGGCTTTTAGTAGTTTGAGAGCAGCGAATTTTTATTTTAAAATGAATTTTACAAGTTTTATACAATGTGTTTTGATCCTATTTAGACTAGACGCCCATCCCTATCTTTTCTCCTCTCATACCCCCGCACTGTTTTTCATGTACTCTGCATGTAATTAGGGCCCATGGAGCCAAGACTGCGTCCACAAGTGCCCTTCAGTACGCATCACTCCCATGGGAGCCTGGGCAGCCCATATAGAGTGGGACCCTTAAAGAAAACCAACTCATCGTCTTCAGCCGTCAGTTGCGTCAGTCACGTAGTGTTCCTCTGCTGAGCTTGGGGCTCTTTCCCACTTCCCCACTTCTCCGCTGGGATTCTGTCTGGTTTGAGCGGAGTAGGTCTTGTGCATGCTGTTAACATTGTTTAAATGCCCAGCTGTCTGGGAAATTGTTTCCTTCGGGCCATCGCGCCTCTCCGGCTCTTGCCGTCTTTCCTGGCCCATCCTCCACATTAAGCCCTTAGCCTTGAGTGGCAAAGGTTCGATATAGAGGTCCTATTCAGGGACCAGTTCTCTGCAGTAGCCCACTCTCTCCTCCTTCAGTCAGCTGTGGCTTTTCTGGGTTATCGCCACCTGCTGCTTGAACAAGCTTTGCTGGTGAGAAGTGGGAGATACATTAATATTCTTTCTGCCCCCTGTTCTACTACGTTCCCTGAGCCATAGGGGTAAAGGTTGCATCGTAGATGTGTCTGTCGCCCAGGGCTGAGCACCTCACATACAATTATTCTCTGCATTTTACCAGTTAGTGCACTTTGTAGTAGTCCTCTCATGTTTGCAAAATGAAGCTTTTTTGATGAATGGTGAGAAGTACAGTGGTCAGGCCAGTGGGTAGCTACCCCAGATCTCCCTGATGTTGATAAAGGTCTGATCACAGACTTTCTTTTTCTTCACAAATTTTGAGAGCAAATATTCAGAGGTATCGAAGTGAGTGTGTTTTTCATATCTCATTGGATTCTTTTCTTACTTTCTAGTTTCACTTTCCTATTAATGAATTTCACATAAGATTTTACATCATGAATATTAACATTTTGAACCAATTCTTACTTTCATATCTCCTAGACAGTTTAGTCTTGTCTTTACCATTACAGAAGCAATGAACACTGTTTTTCACATGTAATCTGATGATTTTAATGACTACAAACATTAGACACTTATTGCAATCTTTAAAGTGATACTATTTAATTGAAAGGACATTGCAAGTCCAATAGGATTGAGAATCATTTGATTTTCTCCTATCTTTCCTGCCACTTTGCACATACTATAACCAAAATCCATTATATTTGAATATTTAGTTATCCTCTGTTTTGACTTCCTTAGTGCTCTAGCTTTATTTTTTCATGATAGTTAATTTTTCATAATCAAGAGTTCTTTAGGTTTGTTGATATTTCTCATACATCTCGGTGTTTCATTATTTATACTTTTATTTCATTTAGTGTATCTGAAGAGCAGTTATGTAAGTTATTTTACTGAAGTTTTTAGTGGTAAATTTCCCTAACCTATACACACTCACTTTGCTACTCAGTGTTGAACAAGTTTGGCTGTGTGTAGCATTCTCGTTAATGCTGATCGTCACTTACCTTGGAAGATGACATGTCTTTCTGATGTCGGTTGCGTCACTTCATATCTTTTCTCCAAGTTGCTTCCTTCTATTCTAGTTAATGTTGATTGTCGCTTACCTTGGATGACGACGTTTCTTTCTGATGTCGGTTGCATCAGTTCCTCTCTTGTCTCCAAGTTGCTTCCATTTTCTTCCTCTCAAAGAGTCAACTTATCAGAATCATTTTGAACAGAGACTTTTTGTTTTTGCAATATCCATCAGAGCACTGATGCCTCATCTGGTTTCTGCAGTAACCTCTGCACACATGTACACACACTGATGGATGAACACAAATAAAAATATTTAACGTAAGTATGGTATATATATTTCCATTCTTTCCCCTCTCTCTTCTTCCAAGTCTTCTCATCCCCCCATTCTCTCTCAAATTCATGACCTCATCTGTCCTTGATTATACACATATATACAAATAGCAAGATATCCCTAATGGTCAATAGTGGCAGTAATATCTTAGGGTCTTAAAGGTATCCAATATGTGTCTAATTGGACTTATGACTTGCACATAGGAGTGATTTCATGTCTGGAACCGTAAGCCTAGGAAAACACCTTCTTTGGAGAGGCTTCAAGGTCCTACAAGGAACTACTACTGCACATCATTACATCGTTTCATTTGTATTGTTTGTTTGTACGTGTGCATAGGGCTGACATTTTGGAATTAGATAGCCTATCAAGGAAAGTTCTGTGAAGAAACCTGACTTGCCCTCTCTCAGACATATGATTGCCTGTAGCTCTTCACCAATAGTTGGGATGTTGTGAAATTTTTCTCCATGCATGTGGGCATGTCGATGGTCGTCACCTTTGCGCAGGTCTTGTTTAGGCAGCCAATTGTGAGATTGTCCTGGGCACAGCTTCCCTGATAGATACAGGCCTAGAGGACTCTGCTTAGCAGGTGGCCTTCTAGGCCTCTGGGTTTTACAGTTTGATTTTCTCTGAGCCTTAGTTACAGGGGTTGCATTCTACGCGTATAAATTTGGGCTACGGAACCCATTACCAGATATTCTCTGCATTTTGGCCAGTTGTGGATATGTAATAGTCTCTATCAGTCAGTCACAAAAGAAACTTCCATGATGAAGGGAAACAGCTACACTTCCCTGTGGATATAATGATAAGTATTTGTAAAACAGTGAGAAATTATATTGGCTTGGGAAAATGGCAGTAGTAGTTTCTCTTGTAGGGCCTTAAAACTCCAACTATGGGTGTTTTCCTAGGCTTAAGTACCAGGCATGAAATCACTCCTGTTGTGCAAGTCATAAGTCCAATTAGACACATATTGGATACCTTTAAGACCCTAAGATATTACTGCCACTATTGCACCATTAGGGATATCTTGCTAGGTCAGTCATTGTTGTGATTCAAAGCCTTGTCAACTAGGTAGGACATGCTGATCACCCTTCTCCCTTGGCAGATTGCACAGTTTTTCTGATACTGTGAGAGCTGGTTCTCAGGGAAGTAAGGCTTCCTGTGTCTGAAGTGTGAGGTGTCGTCAACAGTAGAGTCTTACCTTCAAGTTCTGGAGACAATCAAGGGCAAAGACAAAGACAACTATATTGTTTTGGGGCATCTCTTGGATGCCCCCACACTCAAAGGGAGTTTCTCTTGCCTGGCACTGAGGGTTTGGTTAGATAGTCCATGGTTCTTGAAGGGAACGTTATCACCTCATATTATATAACTCCATTTCTATATTGTTTAAACGTGCACGCGACAGGTGTATATAAGATAGTGTGTATCTTTAAGCTTATAAAATGGTGTGTTTCTCTGTGTTTTTCAAGCACCTTCAGTGCGCTGGGTGCTACTTGTCTCTCCTTCCTCTGTCTCCTTTGTATGCTCTCCCTCAATCCTCCCTCCATTGTCACTCTATATATTGCCCTCCTCTTTTCCCCAGTTAACCCCCCCTGTTTTCCCCACTTCCTCCTTTGTGGCACCCATGTCCTACCGTCCCTCCCTCTAGAGCGTCTCTCCCCTCTCTACCCTCATCATTCCCAGTGTCAGTCACTTCCCTCACTGGAATATTTTCAGGTCTGTCCATTTTCTTGTTTGTACAATCTCCTCTTGCTTTACAGCTCAGTAGAACTCCATGTGTATATGCGCCATATCTTCATTATCCGCTCATCAGTCGAAGGACATTGAGGTTGAATATCTATTCTACAAAGATAAAATCAGGGTGCTATTACCGCATCTAGTGACACAGAGGGCTTGGAGGTTGAGTTAGTTTCAGCCTCTAGGCCTGTTTCTCTTGAGCTCTTGCTTGTTTGTATCTCTGCAGCTTTCAGCCATTTGGCCTGTTCATAACAAACAGCTCACAGGGAGCCTTGCTGTGCAGTGGTGCAGGAAGCCAGAGTGAGGGGCAGAGGTGCTGCTCACTAGTTTGTTTCTACGTGTTTCCCATCTGCTGAGCTGGCTACATTTGTTCAGTCTTCCCCTTGAGCCTTCTTGAGCAGTGTTTTCTGAACAAAGCGACCTGCCACCAACTGCCATCATGCCACCTGTGGCCATAGTCTCTGGTCTCTCCCACCCAAAAAGTAGAGCCCGGCAGGCAAGCTTGTGGCTTAATAACTTCTCCCTATGTTAAGAAGAACTGTTTTCATCAATACAGTGGTTCGCTTCCTCACTGCAGATTAGAACCTCCACCTGAGGTGTTGGAAAATAGCCATACTGAAGCTTTAGCCCAGGTTAGCTGTATCAGGATTCCCAGAAGCAGAGAGTGATAAGTACTTTCTGTATAGTTATAATATGCATCTCAGCTCGGAACCACTGCTGTCATCAGTGTTGTCACATGATTCAAAACAGTATGATGTTATCCTCCACAGCAGACATGGAGAAATGTCTGGACATGCTTTGGCTTGTGGGACTAAGGCCTGGGTTTATGTTTTGGCTCTTCCATTTGAGGCTGAGAATGGCTCAGCAGTTTAAGAGCACCAATTGCTCTTGCAAGGACCCGGGTTCAATTCCCAGCACTCACATGACAGCTAAAGAACCATCTTTAACTCCTTGTTCCAGGGGAATCTGACCCCCTTTTCTTACCTCTGTGGCATTGCACAACAGGAGTGCACCAACCTAACTGCAGACAGTACACTCATACACATAAAAAATAAATTTTAGGGCTGGAAGATGTCTAACAGTTAAGAGCACTGACTGCTCTTGCAGGGGACCCGGGTTCGATCCCAGCACCCACATGGCATCTGAGAACAGTTTTTAACTCCAGTTCCAGGGGAATCTTCTGACCTCCGTGGCATTGCATGACATGGGTGCACAAACCTACATGCAGACAGTACATTCATACACATATAAAATAATAAAATTAAAAAAAATAAAAATAAATAAATTTTAAAAAATTAAAAAAAAAAACAAAGCAAAACAAAAACACCATCATGTAACAGAAAGTTGCAAGAGAGCTGAGCAGGATTGCACTGTCAAGATAGTAATTGTAGATGTCAGGAAGTGTGATCTGAGAATGTGTGCACAGGTATTCTTGACAATATTGTGTTGCTCCTGAAAGTAAAGTCTTGGTGTTTCACCTCTAAAATTAAAACAAGAGGTGCAGACAAACAATCATTAGACACATGTTCTGTCTCCAGGTTTAAGTTCACCAGATGGTTATTTTGCCATTTTGTCAAAATATAATCTTCCTTTTCATTCTTACTAAATGTATTTCTTAGTGTGTCTGAAGATATATTTGCTTAGAATAATCTCCTCACTCTTTTTGCTTCACTTTTTATAATATAAGGAAAAAGTCTCAGTACGAGTCTGAGATTGAGTCTTTGATAGATGGGAAGGCAAAGTGTAATGTTTACCTGAAACAGCTCAACAAAGAAGCTTACCAGATCAGGGCTGTTTACCACCTAGCTAAACATAAAACTGAAGAACTTGAAGATAACATAGCAGACGTGCGAAGGAAATTCAAGGTCATGTACTTTGTAATCTTTTAATTATGAAAAAGAGAGATCAATTTGGCTTTTCTTGAGTTTCTCCATAACTAGAGTATAGTATAAAGGTAAATAATCTTTTCAGGTCTGTGTAAGAATCCAGACCTGAGTTTCAGATCCCTAGAACCCATGTGAAAACAGAGCACAGTGTAACCCCAGCATTGGTCAGGGTGGGTACAGAAACTGGTAGATTCCTGAAGCCCATTGGCTAGCCAGCTGCACCAGATCAATGAGCCTCTCAGGGTCAGTGAAAGACCTATTTCAAAAAATAAAGGTGGAAGGATTGAGCAAATACATCTGACACATACATGTGGCCTCCACATGGGCATACCCATACATACATAAGTGCATTCACCTACGTAAAAATATATACACCACATACAATGCAGCACACACCATGTCACACATATATAAAACTATTTTCAACAATGCAGTTCTGTGCTTGAGGTAAGGTGTGAATAGTGCTGGGGATCAAACCCAAGGTTTCATGTACGCAAGGCCAGTGTCCTACTAGCTGTGGTACAGTGTCAGCCCTATTCATAGTCTTCCTTTAAAATCTCTTTTTGCGGTAGTGCATGCCTTTAATCCTAGCACTCGGGAACAGACTCTTTCCTGCCTAGCCTTGGCACTGGAATCCCACCCGGCATCTGAACTACAGAGGGTCAGAGCATATACCAATCTTCTGTACAAAGTGACCTCTCCACCCTTGGACATTTTACATTGGTAGCTGTGTCCTGGATGTCTCAGGTCTATTAGCAAACTCCAAGCCCACACTTGCCACCCTGGCAGCCCTTGGGCCCAGGTGGTCACTACCCCTCCATATCCCAGCCACTTAACTCTTCCCTGTGAACCTGGCTCCATGCTGACTAGGGTATCTTAGATAGAATGCCTACCTACCATATCTCCCATACTGTCCTCCAATGGCTTCCTTTGTTTTTTTATTAAAGACAAGGTCTCATGCAGTACAAGCTGATCTCAAACTCACTGTATAGCTGATGACCTTGAATTTTCTTTTTCTTTTCTTTTTTTTTTCCCGGTCTTTTTGAGACAGGGTCTCCCTGTAGCTCTGGCTGTCCTGGAACTCACTCTGTAGACCAGGTTGGCCTTGAACTCACAGAGATCCGCCTGCCTCTGTCTCCCGAGTGCTAGGATTAAAGGCATGCACTACCGCAAAAAGAGATTTTAAAGGAAGACTATGAATAGGGCTGACACTGTACCACAGCTAGTAGGACACTGGCCTTGCGTACATGAAACCTTGGGTTTGATCCCCAGCACTATTCACACCTTACCTCAAGCACAGAACTGCATTGTTGAAAATAGTTTTTATATATGTGTGACATGGTGTGTGCTGCATTGTATGTGGTGTATATATTTTTACGTAGGTGAATGCACTTATGTATGTATGGGTATGCCCATGTGGAGGCCACATGTATGTGTCAGATGTATTTGCTCAATCCTTCCACCTTTATTTTTTGAAATAGGTCTTTCACTGACCCTGAGAGGCTCATTGATCTGGTGCAGCTGGCTAGCCAATGGGCTTCAGGAATCTACCAGTTTCTGTACCCACCCTGACCAATGCTGGGGTTACACTGTGCTCTGTTTTCACATGGGTTCTAGGGATCTGAACTCAGGTCTGGATTCTTACACAGACCTGAAAAGATTATTTACCTTTATACTATACTCTAGTTATGGAGAAACTCAAGAAAAGCCAAATTGATCTCTCTTTTTCATAATTAAAAGATTACAAAGTACATGACCTTGAATTTCCTTCGCACGTCTGCTATGTTATCTTCAAGTTCTTCAGTTTTATGTTTAGCTAGGTGGTAAACAGCCCTGATCTGGTAAGCTTCTTTGTTGAGCTGTTTCAGGTAAACATTACACTTTGCCTTCCCATCTATCAAAGACTCAATCTCAGACTCGTACTGAGACTTTTTCCTTATATTATAAAAAGTGAAGCAAAAAGAGTGAGGAGATTATTCTAAGCAAATATATCTTCAGACACACTAAGAAATACATTTAGTAAGAATGAAAAGGAAGATTATATTTTGACAAAATGGCAAAATAACCATCTGGTGAACTTAAACCTGGAGACAGAACATGTGTCTAATGATTGTTTGTCTGCACCTCTTGTTTTAATTTTAGAGGTGAAACACCAAGACTTTACTTTCAGGAGCAACACAATATTGTCAAGAATACCTGTGCACACATTCTCAGA
Organism: Rhizomys pruinosus; assembly: GCA_009823505.1. Lineage (NCBI taxonomy): Eukaryota > Metazoa > Chordata > Mammalia > Rodentia > Spalacidae > Rhizomys > Rhizomys pruinosus. Next base: position 1,544,898 of record VZQC01003076.1, read on the forward strand.
TCACACTTCCTGACATCTACAATTACTATCTTGACAGTGCAATCCTGCTCAGCTCTCTTGCAACTTTCTGTTACATGATGGTGGTTTTGTTTTGCTTTGTTTTTTTTTTTAATTTTTTAAAATTTATTTATTTTTATTTTTTTTAATTTTATTATTTTTATATGTGTATGAATGTACTGTCTGCATGTAGGTTTGTGCACCCATGTCATGCAATGCCACGGAGGTCAGAAGATTCCCCTGGAACTGGAGTTAAAGACTGTTCTCAGATGCCATGTGGGTGCTGGGGATCGAACCCGGGTCCCCTGCAAGAGCAGTCAGTGCTCTTAACTGTTAGACCATCTCTCCAGCCCCTAAAATTTATTTTTTATGTGTATGAGTGTACTGTCTGCATGTAGGTTGGTGCACTCCTGTTGTGCAATGCCACAGAGGTAAGAAGAGGGGGTCAGATTCCCCTGGAACAGGAGTTAAAGATGGTTCTTAGCTGTCATGTGAGTGCTGGGAATTGAACCCGGGTCCTATGCAAGAGCAATTGGTGCTCTTAACTGCTGAGCCATCTCTCCAGCCTCAAATGGAAGAGCCAAAACATAAACCCAGGCCTTAGTCCCACAAGCCAAAGCATGTCCAGACATTTCTCCATGTCTGCTGTGGAGGATAACATCATACTGTTTTGAATCATGTGACAACACTGATGACAGCAGTGGTTCCGAGCTGAGATGCATATTATAACTATACAGAAAGTACTTATCACTCTCTGCTTCTGGGAATCCTGATACAGCTAACCTGGGCTAAAGCTTCAGTATGGCTATTTTCCAACACCTCAGGTGGAGGTTCTAATCTGCAGTGAGGAAGCGAACCACTGTATTGATGAAAACAGTTCTTCTTAACATAGGGAGAAGTTATTAAGCCACAAGCTTGCCTGCCGGGCTCTACTTTTTGGGTGGGAGAGACCAGAGACTATGGCCACAGGTGGCATGATGGCAGTTGGTGGCAGGTCGCTTTGTTCAGAAAACACTGCTCAAGAAGGCTCAAGGGGAAGACTGAACAAATGTAGCCAGCTCAGCAGATGGGAAACACGTAGAAACACAACTAGTGAGCAGCACCTCTGACCCCTCACTCTGGCTTCCTGCACCACTGCACAGCAAGGCTCCCTGTGAGCTGTTTGTTATGAACAGGCCAAATGGCTGAAAGCTGCAGAGATACAAACAAGCAAGAGCTCAAGAGAAACAGGCCTAGAGGCTGAAACTAACTCAACCTCCAAGCCCTCTGTGTCACTAGATGCGGTAATAGCACCCTGATTTTATCTTTGTAGAATAGATATTCAACCTCAATGTCCTTCGACTGATGAGCGGATAATGAAGATATGGCGCATATACACAATGGAGTTCTACTGAGCTGTAAAGCAAGAGGAGATTGTACAAACAAGAAAATGGACAGACCTGAAAATATTCCAGTGAGGGAAGTGACTGACACTGGGAATGATGAGGGTAGAGAGGGGAGAGACGCTCTAGAGGGAGGGACGGTAGGACATGGGTGCCACAAAGGAGGAAGTGGGGAAAACAGGGGGGGTTAACTGGGGAAAAGAGGAGGGCAATATAGAGTGACAATGGAGGGAGGACTTGAGGGAGAGCATACAAAGGGAGACAGAGGAAGGAGAGACAAGTAGCACCCAGCGCACTGAAGGTGCTTGAAAAACACAGAGAAACACACCATTTTATAAGCTTAAAGATACACACTATCTTATATACACCTGTCGCGTGCACGTTTAAACAATATAGAAATGGAGTTATATAATATGAGGTGATAACGTTCCCTTCAAGAACCATGGACTATCTAACCAAACCCTCAGTGCCAGGCAAGAGAAACTTCCCTTTGAGTGGGGGGCATCCAAGAGATGCCCCAAAACAATATAGGTTGTCTGTTGTCTTTGCCCTTGATTGTCTCCCAGAACTTGAAGGTAAGACTCTACTGTTGACGACACCTCACACTTCAGACACAGGAAGCCTTACTTCCCTGAGAACCAGCTCTCACAGTATCAGAAAGGACTGTGCAATCTGCCAAGGGAGAAGGGTGATCAGCATGTCCTACCTAGTTGACAAGGCTTTGAATCACAACAATGACTGACCTAGCAAGATATCCCTAATGGTGCAATAGTGGCAGTAATATCTTAGGGTCTTAAAGGTATCCAATATGTGTCTAATTGGACTTATGACTTGCACAACAGGAGTGATTTCATGCCTGGTACTTAAGCCTAGGAAAACACCCATAGTTGGAGTTTTAAGGCCCTACAAGAGAAACTACTACTGCCATTTTCCCAAGCCAATATAATTTCTCACTGTTTTACAAATACTTATCATTATATCCACAGGGAAGTGTAGCTGTTTCCCTTCATCATGGAAGTTTCTTTTGTGACTGACTGATAGAGACTATTACATATCCACAACTGGCCAAAATGCAGAGAATATCTGGTAATGGGTTCCGTAGCCCAAATTTATACGCGTAGAATGCAACCCCTGTAACTAAGGCTCAGAGAAAATCAAACTGTAAAACCCAGAGGCCTAGAAGGCCACCTGCTAAGCAGAGTCCTCTAGGCCTGTATCTATCAGGGAAGCTGTGCCCAGGACATCTCAGCAATGTGGCTGCCTAAACAAGACCTGCGCAAAGGTGACACCATCGACATGCCCACATGCATGGAGAAAAATTTCACAACATCCCAACTATTGGTGAAGAGCTACAGGCAATCATATGTTGCTGAGAGAGGGCAAGTCAGGTTTCTTCACAGAACTTTCCTTGATAGGCTATCTAATTCCAAAATGTCAGCCCTATGCACACGTACAAACAAACAATACTAAATGAAACGATGTAATGATGTGGCAGTAGTAGTTTCTCTTGTAGGACCTTGAAGCCTCTCCAAAGATGGGTGTTTTCCTAGGCTTACGGTTCCAGACATGAAATCACTCCTACTGTGCAAGTCATAAGTCCAATTAGACACATATTGGATACCTTTAAGACCCTAAGATATTACTGCCACTATTGTACCATTAGGGATATCTTGCTATTTGTATATATGTGTATAATCAAGGACAGAGAGGTCATGAATTTGAGAGAGAATGGAGGGGATGAGAAGACTTGGAAGAGAGAGAGGGAAGAATGGAAATGATTAAATACAGTACTCACGTTAAATATTTTTATTTGTGTTCATCCATCAGTGTGTGTACATGTGTGCAGGTGTACTGCAGAAACCAGATGAGGCATCAGGTGCTCTGATGGATATTGCAAAAACAAAAAGTCTCTGTTCAAAATGATTCTGATAAGTTGACTCTTTGAGAGGAAGAAAATGGAAGCAACTTGGAGACAAGAGAGGAACTGATGCAACCGACATCAGAAAGAAACGTCGTCATCCAAGGTAAGCGACAATCAACATTAACTAGAATAGAAGGAAGCAACTTGGAGAAAAGATATGAAGTGACGCAACCGACATCAGAAAGACATGTCATCTTCCAAGGTAAGTGACGATCAGCATTAACGAGAATGCTACACACAGCCAAACTTGTTCAACACTGAGTAGCAAAGTGAGTGTGTATAGGTTAGGGAAATTTACCACTAAAACTTCAGTAAAATAACTTACATAACTGCTTCAGATACACTAAATGAAATAAAAGTATAAATAATGAAACACCGAGATGTATGAGAAATATCAACAAACCTAAAGAACTCTTGATTATGAAAAATTAACTATCATGAAAAATAAAGCTAGAGCACTAAGGAAGTCAAAACAGAGGATAACTAAATATTCAATATATAATGGATTTTGGGTATAGTATGTGCAAAGTGCAGGAAAGATAGGAGAAAATCAAATGATTCTCAATCCTATTGGACTTGCAATGTCCTTTCAATTAAATAGTATCACTTTAAAGATTGCAATAAGTGTCTAATGTTTGTAGTCATTAAAATCATCAGATTACATGTGAAAAACAGTGTTCATTGCTTCTGTAATGGTAAAGACAAGACTAAACTGTCTAGGAGATATGAAAGTAAGAATTGGTTCAAAATGTTAATATTCATGATGTAAAATCTTATGTGAAATTCATTAATAGGAAAGTGAAACTAGAAAGTAAGAAAAGAATCCAATGAGATATGAAAAACACACTCACTTCGATACCTCTGAATATTTGCTCTCAAAATTTGTGAAGAAAAAGAAAGTCTGTGATCAGACCTTTATCAACATCAGGGAGATCTGGGGTAGCTACCCACTGGCCTGACCACTGTACTTCTCACCATTCATCAAAAGAAGCTTCATTTTGCAACACATGGAGACTACTACAAAGTGCCACAACTGGTAAAATGCAGAGAATAATTGTATGTGAGGTGCTCAGCCCTGGGCGACAGACACATCTACGATGCAACCTTTACCCCTATGGCTCAGGGAACGTAGTAGAACAGGGGGCAGAAAGAATATTAATGTATCTCCCACTTCTCACCAGCAAAGCTTGTTCAAGCAGCAGGTGGCGATTAACCCAGAAAGCCACAGCTGACTGAAGGGGAGAGAGTGGGCTACTGCAGAGAACTGGTCCCTGAATAGGACCTCTATATCGAACCTTTGCCACTCAAGGCTAAGGGCTTAATGTGGAGGATGGGCCAGGAAGACGGCAAGAGCCGGAGGAGGCGGATGGCCCGAAGGAAACAATTTCCCAGACAGCTGGGCATTTAAACAATGTTAACAGCATGCACAAGACCTACTCCGGCTCAAACCAGACAGAATCCCAGCGGAGAAGTGGGGAAGTGGGAAAGAGCCCCAAACTCAGCAGAGGAACACTACGTGACTGACGCAACTGACGGCTGAAGACGATGAGTTGGTTTTCTTTAAGGGTCCCACTCTATATGGGCTGCCCAGGCTCCCATGGATGGATGCGTACTGAAGGGCACTTGTGGACGCAGTCTTGGCTCCATGGGCCCTAATTACATGCAGAGTACATGAAAAACAGTGCGGGGGTATGAGAGGAGAAAAGATAGGGATGGGCGTCTAGTCTAAATAGGATCAAAACACATTGTATAAAACTTGTAAAAATTCATTTTAAAATAAAAATTCGCTGCTCTCAAACTACTAAAAGCCCAGAATTCTGCAAACTGCCTTTTCTTTTTTTTTTAATTTTTTTTATTAATTTTATTTATTTCTGTATGTGTATGAATGTACTGCCTGCATGTAAGTTTGTGCACCCATGTCGTGCAATGCCGCGGAGGTCAGAAGAGGGTGTCAGATTCCCCTGGAACTGGAGTTCTCCTGGAATTGGAGTTTCAGATGGTTCTCGGCCGCCATGTGGATGCTGGGGATCGAACCCGGGTCCTCTGCAAGAGCGGTCGGCGCTCTTAACCGCTAGGCCATCTCTCCAGCCCGCAAACTGCCTTTTCTAATGTAGTTCCTTCAGACACAATAAGTCTCTGTGCAGTGTCAGAAATTGTCTACACCCATGTTGCACACAAACTGTTTAATGTGGCTGTCTTGATGATTTTTGTACATTAAGTAGTTTTATTAAAATGATTTCCATTGTCACCACTTTCTATGGGGGCGCATCTAAACACTTCCCATTTACCAAGTAAAAATATATGTTTGCTGTGCCCCTGTAAATAAAAGTAAAATCAGCAAAATAAAATATCCTAAAGGAGATGAAACTGAGAGGAGGTGAATGTAACAGGATTGCAGTTGGAAATTTCTATGACTGAAAACCAGCAGGCGCTAAAGTGCACCATTCTGCAAAATACCTAACTGGATAAATTATATACACGTCCATCCCTAAATAAGGCATAAGGAAAAACTTCAGAAACCTCAAAGAACAGTCTAAAATTCTCAAAGTGAAAAGATTATCTACAAAGAAATTATATCCATATGTTCTCAAATGCCTAGTCAGCCCAAACTAAAAAAAACACAACAAAAAAGTATCCTGAAACTAATTTGAAAAAATAGCTTTGGATGTAGAATTCGATACTTGAAGGAAAGGTTGGCTGGGAAGTGGTGAATACCAGTTGATGGAAAAGAGAGTGTTTATTTGCATTAGATTCTTTATAAAGAAAATAAGAGAGGAGGCGGGTTGCAGGGATAGTCCTGCTTGCTTCTTTTGTACTGTGAGTGACAATATTCAAATACCATTAAAGGAAGTAATGATTAATGGGAAAGGAGATCATTGTTTCCTGTGTCAGTTGGCTGTCAATAGAAAAACAAATTTCCATTGTCTACATCTGTTAATTATATGAGAAGCTGATTAGGTACAAACAAGGTTGATTTAGGCTTGAGAATTGAAGAGATGATACAAAGTATCAATCAAGCACAGCTCCACTACATATTTTTAGTTAAAGAATACAAGTTCTACTCAGAAGCAGATTTATCATAATGATCTGGAACCTTGACCCTGGAGACCGATAGGTGACCCTTGTCCTTTGCGAAGTTCCAGCAATGTTTTCACAGGCACATATATTTTTAAGAGGTTATGTTTTGAAAACATAATTAAGATTTCTTTCTCCTATAATGTTCTCTCTGTCAACTGGCTTTGTAGTGACTACAGGCGTTTTGTACTTACACTACTGTATTCTTTTCATAAATCGTTCCCATATGCTTTAGTTTTCAGGGCTAACCCAGTCAACTCGTCCACTGGGTGAAACCAATTAGCACAACCTCACTGTGAAGGATTGTACAGGACCAGAAGCTTAAATGACATGAGTGTCAGTAGAAAGTTCTTATTCTAACCAAACATAGCTAGCTTTTATAAGAAAGAACAAGAAAGTAGAGTGTAAGGATGACAGACTGGTCATTATTAAAGTATCACATATTGTTGGAGTAGAGGTGTTAGTAGAGTGAGAAAAGTGGAAAGAGAAGTCAAGAAGAGAAGAGGAAGACAGGAGAGAGGCGCTGGCTGTCAGACAGACAGTGGAGTCTGTCTGAGTTATTTGTGTTGCTGTTGGGTTTGTTTTGTTTTTGAGACAGGATCTTCTCCGGGTAGCCACAGCTGACCTGGAATTTACTATATAGATTAGGCTAGTCTACCTCTTACAGAGATCTGCCTGCCTCTGCCACCCAGGAGCCTGGGATTAAAGGTGTGTACCACCATGCCCCACCTTAGACAGTAGATTACTAAAGTTCACACCTAAGGAAAAAAACAGTAATGAGAGAAATAGTATAGATATTAAAATATTTTGTCAGTCAAACAATAAACAGAGTACGTTGTAAAAAAGATTTGAGGGGAGAGTGCAGCATCCAAGTCCTGGCCTGGTAATGGGCCCACATTCTCTGCAGGGTCCCAGCCTGGCCTGGCCTGGCCTGTGTGCACACCCTCCGCTAACTTGCCCACATTCTCTGCAGAGTCCCAGCCTGGCCTGGCCTGGCCTGGCCTGTGTGCACCCCCCCCCCCCCCCCCCCCCCGCTAACTTGCCCACATTCTCTGCAGAGTCCCAGTCCCAGCCTGGCCTGGCCTGTGTGCACACCCTCCGCTAACTTGCCCACATTCTCTGCAGAGTCCCAGTCCCTACCTGGCCTGGCCTGGCCTGTGTGCACACTCCTGGCTAACTTGCCCACATTCTCTGCAGAGACCCAGTCCCAGCCTGGCCTGGCCTGGCCTGTGTGCACACCCCCGGCTAGCTTGCCCACATTCTCTGCAGAGTCCCAGTCCCGACCTGGCCTGGCCTGGCCTGTGTGCACACCCCCGGCTAGCTTGCCCACATTCTCTATAGATCTGCAAACTAAGGATTGTAAGGAATGGTTTATTTATAATATCTGAATTCCTTTCCTCCTGCAAGGAAAAAAAATAGGGTGACACATGAGAATGTGGTTAATTGTGAATGTTTCATATAACATTCTATTATTTTGTTATGTATACTTGCCTCTTAATACCTGTAATTAAAAATATCAAACTAATTTAAGAATGTTCATTCAAATGGTTGCAATGGATATTTGAGATGGCTCAGCAGGCCAAGACGCCACCAAGGCTGTCAATCTGACAACGGCTGAGTTTGATCCCCAGATTCCACCTGCATACACACACACACACACACACACACACACACACACACACACACTGTAGGGCACATTTCTAAACACAGGCACACAGACGAATTGCAGCATGAGCACATGTGTATACATGGTCATACACATAGGCACACATGTGCACATATGCTGTGGTGCACAAACTTATCTTCACATAGACACATATGCCATGTAACATGATCATATACATATATGATCATATATGTATATATATATATATATACACGTGCACACATGTGAAGGAGCACAAACACAGGAATACACACTGTAGAATATTGGCATATAAGTACAAGTGCACACACACACTGCTGTGGAGTGCAAGCATATTAGTATACACACACACATTTAATAAAATGTAAAGTTAAGGTGAATGTTTGCAGTAGAATTCAAAAGTGCTCTGCACTTCTGTGCAAGACTGTGAGCTGACAGGTTGGTACACTACAACAAACTGGGAGTGGAAACACAGCACCCATATTTCATCCTAAATATTCCAGGCTATTTAACAGCTTCAATAAAATTCTAATTGCAACCCTTGCAAGTAAATCATCCTATTAACTCTTAGCAAACACATTTCATAAAACATATCAACACACCTCTACGGTGTTCAATAGCTTTATTTTCATTTCCTTTGATTATCAACCCCTTCTTTGGATCACTGCAGTCATAGTGGTGCTGTGTTGTTTGAGGAACAATAGAGCATTAGACAGAGACATTCAGAATATTTCACAGAGCATGAAGGTAAGAAAATGAATATATAGAAATTCCTACCACAGAGTTAACTTCAAGAAAACTACATCTAAACTAATGAGTTTCAAGTCATCCTAAGCAAGTCCCTTTTCCTTGACATCAGTTGCTGAAGCCTGTAGGCCATGTGAATAAGCTAGCGCATAAAACTGTTAGCTCACATCAAATATCCCAAAGTGAAGGTACATGTGGAATCGATGTTGGTTGGTGTGAGAGTCAAAATGATCAAAGAGTACACTGACAGTTCAAGGAAACTAATAACATATCACTATCACTAGCAAGTATTTCTGTGCACAGAAAACTGAACAAAGTCAGTTCATGATAATATGGTATATATTTTTTAACATTTCCATTTTCAAGTTGAACTATATGTGAACCTGGGATTATATATTGAAGTGATTATATAACTTATTTAATTAGAAAGGTGATCTGGGAATGACATAAAATGGCAAGATGGCTCTAGCCAAGGCTTCATGTGCATACGGTTTCAGTTTGGAGGAGTTTCGGAGAAGTACCCACTGGACTTACAATAAGATCAGTGATTCGCTTCGAAGTTTTAAAGAAGTTTTCTACTGAAGGAAGAAGGGAAGCTGGGAGCAAAGGAAGGTGATTCTGATCCACGACAGAGTAAAATATAAAAGAGAAAAAGGAAACAGAATAAGATGAAGCCCTTCTTTGGAAAGCAACACTTTAAATGTAGAGATGGATTGCCAAGAAAAGCCGCAAGCTTTGTCTTTTTACAAAGGAGGTAGTGTCGAAAATCTTCTCCAAAATGCCAATAAGAAGACCATACTTTCACTAACAGAGGAAGATAAGCAGTGTGGTTTAGTGGGCAGAGCACACATTTAGAGTCTGATAGACATGTACTCAAACCTCAGTTTCTCTCCCTATGTGAGTAGGGAGGTGGTTTCATGCAGTGTGAGATGGGCTTACCAGTTCATTGAGGCTGCTAGAAAGATTAAATGTAAATAATCTGAAGGTTATATTTGTGTAATTGATGTACATTGCTTACTCACCTTGAATATCACAAATGATACACCAGTTTTTGTCACAGTTGTTGCTAGTTAAATATGTGTGTGTATGCACAAGAGTGTGCAGGCATGTGTCTGTGTGTGTGTGTATGTATGGTTTGTTCAGCATGAATCTTCACAGTGCTTTCTGATTTAGTGAATTAGAAGCCAATGGAGAAAAAATATCTTAAAATAGCAATTAATATTACTATTTCTTTGGAACAAAAAGAGACATAATAGGTGGGGTGAATTTAGAATATGTAACAGAGGGAACACAAGTCCGGAGAGTATAATACAGAGAACTAAAAATAAACCTATTTTTTGCTTTCTTTAATTCATTTTGTCACTTATTCAACCTCCTGAAAATGCCCACCACTCACATACCACAACACCTGTGAGCAAGGAGTTCAGCATAGGGAGGAAACAACAACAACAGCTAAGCAAAACAGCAGTGACTCAAGACAGCTGCTAAGGTGCAGATTAAGTTTTGTTTGAAGGATGGGTAGACTAGTTACATGCCCAATGCTGGCCTAGGGGATTAAGATACAAAGATGAGTTTAAATAAAAGGTATGGTTTATAGCAACATGAAGGAAAAAGAAACAAACAGGAGCAACAAGCAGTATGCACTGCCTTGGTCTGGAGAGACACAAGGGAACTGTCAGGAATTGGTTAATATCTGAGTTACTGCACAAATGACCAATTAAACAGATTTAAAGTTAAACTGAAGAGGAGCAGGGAAAGGGATTAAATATGACAGTTCCAGATGAACGCAGAGGAAAGCCAAAGGCCAAGGTTGAAGTTCAAGCATTCAGAGTTTGGGTGCACAAGCACTCGTCATGATGGAACATGAAGATATCTCTCTCTCTCTATTTCTCTCTCTCTCTCTCTCTCTCTCTTCTCTCTCTCTCCTCCCCTCCTCTCTCCCTCCCTCCTTCCCTCCCTCCCTTCTTCCCTCCATTTCCAACCCCACTAGAATGCTGGCAGCAGATAAGAAGCATTCTGTTTTAGACAGATTCCATCACTAATTCTGCATATTGTCTGGTCAAGTGGAGAAGGAGTTGGTCCAACTTAGGCTTAAGTATCACACTTGAGAGAAAATTATGACCTGGTTCATCTTGTTGATAAGAGATACACAAAGAAAGGCACCCATTGGAGAAACATTTAGTTTGGAGCCCAAAGAACTTGGCAAGATGATGCCTGGCAGCTGGGAGAAAGGCAGGGCAGGATGGGGTCCAGACAGGCCTCACAGTGAATGACAGTCCAGAATGTCTCAAAATGATAACATGTAGATACTACTAATGGCTATATTGAAATGGCTACAGGCTATGGCATGAGATTTAAAGATGTATTTTGGGTGCACATACTCTGTGAGGGTGGGGAGTAGGAAGAGGAGAGAGAGCAGGGAAGAGACTGAGAGATGAAGATTGTCATAAGAATAGGAACACTTTCCGATAAGACTGGCTAAGATCAAGAAAACAAATGATACCAAATGCTGGAGAGGTTGTGAGGAAAGGGGAACACTCATCCACTGATGGAGGGAATGTAAACTCATACAACCACTATGGAAAGCAGTGTGGAGAACCCTTTAAAGTCTCAAAATGAGCTTGCCACCTGACCCAGTCATATCACTCCTGGGTATGTACCCACCAGACTCATCCTACCGCAGAGATACATGCACAGCCATGTTTATTGCAGCTCTCATTACAATACTGAAGAGCTGGAACCAACCCAAATGCCCCTCAACTGACTAGTGGATAGAGAAAATATGGTATATCTACACAATGGAATTCTATGCAGCAGTAAAGAAAGATGACATCATTTACTTTGCAGGTAAATGGATGGAACTAGAGGATGTTATGTTAACTGAAGTAACCCAGTCCCAGAAAAACAAACAACCAATGATATCTCTCATCTGTGGATGCTAGCACCAATTACCTAGTTATAAGGCAAACTGAGCAATGTTAATGTTACATTCCTTGTGATCTGAAAACAACTGTGCTCTTATATTTTGAATCCCTTAACAGGTTCTGGAATTAACCTACAAAGAAAAAGAATAGATACACTTTCTGGGACTTAAATAAGAGCATGGTTGGCGTAAATGCACTGAGATTAAAACCTAGCTATAGTCTTGAGGGGGCAGCATATAAAGGCAAATGAACCCCTCTAAATTAGTAATAGTTAAAAAACCAGTTTCCCTTAAACTTCTTCAGATAGGGACAACCAAGGTGGTCTGAATCTGAAAGGGCAGGGTGTGAATGAGGGTCTGTGTAGAAAGAAAACAAATTAGGCACAAGTAAAGGGAATGTAAATGTGCCACAGATTCCACACTGGATTCTAGAGGAGGAAGTTTTTGTAATTAAGTCAGATAAATTTTGATAACATGAAGTTTTCAAGAGGCTGTCAGCCATGTGTCATAAAATGATAAACAGTGAAGCAAGCATTACTAATAATGTATTAAAAGCTATTCATCTTATAATCATTTAGAGTAAGGAGATACAGAGTGATTGTAATAAAGTTTAAATAAAATCAATTCAAATCTTTCATTTTAATTTGTGTCTCCACACAATAAAAAAGAAAAAGATAAATGAAGGTGTCAAAAATAGCAGTGGTGCACATTGAAACTAAGTCCTGGATGGAACCGAAGGGCTGGAGATCAGGGATGGATGTGGCCGTTGGCCTGCAATAGGACTGAATACTGACACCTGAACTTTCAGGAGTAAAAAAGCTGCTTGAGATATTGTTACTATAGAATAAACTTGACATCATGTGTGTGAGAGCCATCATTTTTCCTTCCAATATAGGAAGCTATAGTATAAATACAATGTTTAATTTTTCTTGAAATTTTTTTTCTGATATTTATCTACTTATTTGAGGACTTGGCCTTGGAAACTTCAGACTGTGCTCCGTTGGCGCTGTGAGTTCTGGTGCTTCTCTGGTTCCTGTCTTCTGTCTGTGAAGCTCGTTTCCTGGTTCCTCGGCGTCGCAGCTCTCTCTGTCCCCCTGTGCTACATTCTCGGTTCTGCTTTATGTTTGGAGTCATATGAACTGTTCTCCCAGCTCAGTCTGTGAGTTCATTAGCAGAGCTCTGAGCAGCAATGACTTCTATGTCTATGCTTTCCAGGGTTACTTATCAAATCCGTCTGGATTCTTTGCTGACAGGTTCCCTTTAAACTGACTCGGGAATTTACATAATAATTCTATTTTCTAGGTTCTATAATAATAGATAGATACATGCTAGAATATTAAACATTCTATTATTTTAACTAACTGTGGCCTAAACAGATTGCTATCCATGATTTCTGACAAGTCTCATTCATGGTGACCATTTCCTGGTATGTTTTACAATTGTGTGCGCTCATTTTTAAACACGTCCCTTTATGGAATTCTTCTGAGGTCTCAGTTTAGAATTTTTTCTTTAGAGAATACATGTGTCATAATTATAAAGTTATAAAATGTTTTGGATGTTATGTTGCATTTAGTAAAAAACAGAGATCTCTGTAGCTGCTTTACAGATAAAACACTAAATTATGAAAATCTCTAAATCTTAAAATTTATCTTATAGACTAGGACATGTTATACTGTACTGAAAATGAAAAATTTCTACTCCAAATATTAGCACATATTTAGTGCATGTTTACAAGCACATCTGACACTGTTATTGAGAACCCAAAAATGGATAGAAACATGCAGAGCAGTCAGAGGTGTTACATATGCACCTTGAAAAAGGTGTGTATTTTGTTCCCTCATCTTACATTCCTGGAAAGCTCACCAAGGCTGCATTATTTCTGAAGGGAAAATCTTTAAATAAATTTGGCATCTTTGTAGAAAACAAGTGTGTATAGAAACTGCACAAATGAATCCTTTAAAAACAAAACAACTGGCACAAAAACAGACCTATTGACCAATGGAACAAAACCGAAGATCCAAATCTGAGCACATACAATTTCAGCCATCTTATATTTGACAAGGGGGCCAAGAAGCCACAATGGAGAAAAGACAGCATCTTCAGCAAGTGGTGTTGGCAAAACTGGATCACCACTTGTAGAAGAATGAAATTAAACCCCTACCTCTCGCCCTCTACAAAAGTGAACTCCAGATGGATCAAAGACCTCAACGTGAAACCCCAAACTCTGAAGGCGATAGAAGAAAAAGTTGGCAGCAGACTACAAGACATAGGCATAGGAAAAGACTTCCTAAATCAGACAGCAGCTGCACAAGAATTAAGGTCGACAACTGACAAATGGGACCTCATCAAACTCAAAAGCTTCTGTACATCAAAAGAAACAATCAAGGAAGTGAAAAGAAATCCCACAGAGTGGGAGGAAACCTTCACTGCAGATACATCTGACAAAGCATTGATTTCCAGAATATATAAACTACTCAAAAAACAAAGAAAAAAGAAAACAAATGACCCACTCAATAGATGGAGCAAAGAACTGAACAGAGACTTCACAAGTGAGGAATTAGAGATGTCTGAGAAACACCTCAAGAAGTGTTCAACATCACTAATCATTAAGGAAATGCAAATCAAAACCACTTTAAGATATCATCTTACTCCAATAAGACTGGCTAGGATCAAGAAAACAAATGATACCAAGTGCTGGAGAGGTTGTGGGGAAAGGGGAACACTCATCCACTGCTGGTGGGAATGTAAACTCGTACAGCTACTATGGAAAGCAGTGTGGAGAACCCTTGGAAGACTTGGAATGAACTTGCCACCCGACCCAGCCATACCACTCCTGGGCATGTACCCTCAAGACTTATGCCACCACAGAGATACATGCACGGCCATGTTTATTGCAGCTCTCTTCACAATAGCAAGGAGCTGGAACCAACCTAAATGCCCCTCAACTGACGAGTGGATAGAGAGATTGTGGTACATCTACACAATGGAGTTCTAAGCAGCAGTAAAGAAAGATGACATCACGAGCTTTGCAGGAAAATGGCTGGAGCTAGAGGACATCATGCTGAGTGAAGTAGCACAGTCCCAGAAAAACAAACAATGAATGGTATCCCTCATCTGTGGATGCTAGTGCCAATTACCCAGCTGTAAGTATTTCTTGTGTAGGGCCCCCTGAGCCTCTGTCCAAAGCAGCTGGGCGTAATGCATATTGGAAACAACAACAACAGCAACAACAACAACAACAATAACAGCAGAAAGGGCTGCATCAAAGAACTGACTGAAACAGTGAACTTCTGCTCAGAACAATCAACTTCCTCATGAAGAATATTGAGAAAGACGAAGAGATGAAAAGCATGTTTGGCAGAATGCATGAACTCTGGTGGGGTGGGGGAATGGGCGGGAACACGGGTCTAGATTTGTTAAAAAAATAAAAATAAATTCATGTGAAAAATAAAAAATAAAAACAAAACAACACACATGAGCCTGTGTGAATACATCTGAAAAGTAGGAAAGGGACCACAAGGGAACAGGAAAAGTTCTTAAGTTGGGAGGGATGATGGGGAAGGAGAGGGTAATAGACTACTTGTGACATGGAAAGAATGGAAGGACGTCTCAGGAGGAAGGGGAACAAGCAAGGGGTGAGGGGGTGAGGGAGGGAGGCTAGACAGGGACCAAATTACACCAAGTGTGATGTACATGTGTTAAAATGCCACAGTGAAACGCACTGTTTTGTATGCTAACTGAAAAAAACAATCTTAAAAACCTCCCCTGTCATCATCATTAATGGCTCAAGTATCTTGAAGCTTTTACTAGCCAGGTCTCTACATTATTTTCTCTAGTCATGGGCTCATTAAGAAAGCACTTCTATGATAATTTTCTTCCCTCATAGATTCATACAAGGCAGCTTTCTTGTGCATGTAGCAACTTTTGAGCTTACCTCAGTGCCTTCACATAATGTGCTCACTAAAACCTGACTAAATGGTTACATGCAGTGTAGTTGCCTTGACTGGCCATATATGATTTAATGTTCTGAAGTAACAGTCTATTAAAATAGAACCACCCTACAGAGGTGTAGACAGGTCAGGTCCCATGACCATCCATTTTTAAAGTGACTGTGCCGGGATTCTTCCCATTCTGATAAAAAATATCATGACCAACACCAGCTCCTGGTTACACCCTCCCATTCACTACTGCCAATGAGACCTCAATCCTGGTAAGCCTTGCCTCCTTACAAAGAGCACGTGTACACTCACACAGTAGTACTTGTCCTTCTTTTGCTCAACATTCTGAGATTCATCTACTGTCTGCAACTTAATCAGTTTTCACTGATTTTGATAATCTACTTAATTTTGATAGTGTGATGTGAGTTCTACTTAATTTTGATAGTGTGATGCTTTTTGTATGTTTATAATTACACACTGGTTTCCCATTTTAGTTATCGTATTTCTTTCTTGGTTATCTTTGCAGATACAGGCTACATACATATCTTTCATCAGCTAAGGCTTATGCTTTTATTGATTAAATGATGTGATTATCTGTCAATTTTTTCTTTATGATGGCGTTTACATTCTATCTTAAGAAAACCTTGATTTACCTATAATATAATTCTGTTTATAAC
Source organism: Rhizomys pruinosus (assembly GCA_009823505.1). Taxonomy (NCBI): domain Eukaryota; kingdom Metazoa; phylum Chordata; class Mammalia; order Rodentia; family Spalacidae; genus Rhizomys; species Rhizomys pruinosus. The sequence continues at coordinate 1,561,203 of VZQC01003076.1, forward strand.
AGCAGGGAAGGAGGGGTAAGTGTCCTCTGTGCACCAGCTATTGGAAGTGCTGTCCATCCTTGTTAGCACTGAAGTGGGAATGTTTGTATAGGTCTCATTTTGAAACTTTGCTTCCACTGACCACCTTGACCTTGCATCAGCAAAAATTTACCTTACACGCTGAGCTTTATTATGGTCTGAAAAATGCTACTGTAATTCCATGAGCCTGATTTTCTCCAGAATTCTCTTGAATGTTTATTTGCTTTGATGCATGTAATTTCCAAAGTCTATTTTAAACTGACTTCTGGATAGTTAAATTCTTTCCATTTGTAAATTAGCCAATAATACAGAATCTAACATTTATGCAATCATTTTGAATTTAAATATAATATAGAGTTATTTATTCTCACATCTAGTCATTTTATAATTATCTTGGATAATTTCACCTAATAATCACTTCACTCAGTATAAAATAATACTACATTGGGGATTTAGTTACAACCTGAATTTTTTAAATGCTTTAGTTAGAACTTTATCTTTTTAGGTTTTGATCATATTAGAACTCTTTTTTTTTCTGTTATTGAGTCATATTTAAAATATTGATCCAGGGGCTAGGGAGATGGCTCCATGTTTAAGAGCACTGGCTGCTCTTGCAGAAGACCCAGTTTGGTTCCCAGCACCCATATGGTGGATAACAGCCACCTGTCATTCCAGTTCCAGGGGATCTGACACCCTCTTCTCACCTCCACAGCCACTGCATGGCACATGTGCACTTACATACATGCAAGCAATACACTCATACCTTTGAAATAAAAATAAAATATAAAAATAAAATATTGATACCAAAATTACATTTTCTCCCTTTAAAAGCACATTTTCTTAATATTTTGAACTTTCTTCCTGCTCATACCATGTCTTTTTGTTGTGTTTAGGTTTAATTTTCTAACACATAACATTTTATCCATTATACTTCTAAAGTAGATTTGAAAAACTTCAGGACCATCTTAGCTTTATGCACATGAAATGTGTAAAAATAATTTTATTTCCTGATTTTACCATATTAGAAATTGTAGAAAATCATGTTATCTTTTGTCTAGAGCTATAATCCACCCCACAAGACTCTATATCTTGAAAATTCAGCATTATAAATTAGAGGAAGGCATAAATATGAGGATGTTTGACAATTCAAAATATTCTGCATTGAACATCTATAATCTCTCTTGATCAGTTTTTTTGCGTGGTTTTAGAGCACTAGTCGATGCAATCTCCAGACAATGAGTGACACTTTCCCTCTTCCAGCCCAGCTGTCACTCATATCTATGTCTCTCCCATCTTTCTTTTAATACTCTCATTTAATACTCCCCTCGTTTCTCATATCTGGTACCACTAGCTAAACCGTTTTCTAACCTTTAAACTCATCCATTGACCACTGATATAACATCATCATCAAAAAAAAAAAAAAAAAAAGAGTTCTGAATAAATGGCTCCTTCATAACAGTGGAATCCAAACCTCTAAAAATGATTCAGTATCTGTCTGTCATGTAGGTCTCTAGCCCTGTAGCTAGACGCATACACATGCATGCATACATGCAGACACACAGGTGTACACGTGCCTGAACAGATACTCATAGCTCACATACTTACCTATACCAGATATTCTAACATCAATTCTCCTATTGGAAATTGCTTTTTATGTTTTTATTACTGTATACTGATATATATCAGGCATATTTGAGTGGTCACTAAACATCAGGTAAACTGAATTCAGGTTAACTTGCAAATAACTTGATAAAGTGAAAAATTTGGAATGCAAAGATTTTAAAACAGCTTACTATACATACTCCAGCTGCACTGAGCTGTGGGTTTGCAAAAAAGATACTTTGTCTTGTGGGAAGCTGAGGTCTTCATTTGTCCCTGAGAAATGTACATGAATAATTTATCAAAAGTGAATTCCAGGGAGGTTCTATAAATATTCAACCTCAGCAGTAATCAAAGAAATGGAGTTTAAAATTCAGATTTTTTATGATACTAAGACAAGCTCACATACTGCTCAGTCCTAAGAAATTACATAGTCTTTCCGGAAGGCAGCTTTTTGGAGACATTACAGGTTTTAAAAGCATTGCACAGCAAACAATTTTATAAACTCATTTTCGAAGTAAAATAACAATGATTATCAGAGATTTCTAACAAAAATGTCAAAACCACAGTATTTCTAACAAGTAAAAATAAAACAATCTAAGTTAGAATAATGTTGCATAAACTGTAGCTCCTCCATGTATAAACTCTGACAGATACCTAGGTGAGTTATTTGAAATTTATGTAATAATGTGATGCAATTTCATTATCCCATTTTGAGAACAAAAATATCACTCAAAGATATTCATTATGAATAAATCTGCATTTATAGCACTGGTGTATGCATTAAATGATTTTAGAGTTTTATTCTCTATACACTTGTATTTTCCAAATTTTCTAGAATTTTAACCAGAATGCTAATGAAATCATAGGAGACACTGTTGCCCTAGAGAAAATGAAAATTTTGTTAAATTGTAGTTGTCTGGTTTTTTTAACCATACTGTATAAAACAAAACCAAAAATAAATAAAATATAAAAATAAATTTCAGTTGAAAAGGTGACAATTAGGGCTCCTTTCACAAATATGAGTGTTCAAAGGATTAACCTGACTTTATCACTGGATTCAAAGTTTTCTTTCCTATATTTGTATCTTTTACTTCCTGTCCCATCCCCACCCCCTCCCTGCCAAAGAAATGTGGCTATGGAGGAAGAGGAGGAGGAGGAGGAGGAGGAGGAGGAGGAGGAAGGGGGAGGGGTGGGGGAGGGAGAGGAGGAGGAGGAAGAAAGAAAGGATGATCTGGAAGAATCAGATGGAGAAGCAGATGCAAAGATGGCCAATATTTAATTATTATATCCAGACATCAAGTACTTGTTCAGAGTAGGTTTACGTTATAAAAAACTTGAGGGGCTGGAGAGATGGCTCAGCGACTGATCTTGCAGAAGACATGGGTTCTAGTCTCAGGACCCACATGGCAGCTAACAACTGTCCATAATTATCCAAGGCATCTGGTCCCTTCTTCTGACCTCCATGGGCATTACATGACATGGATACACTTACACATATGCAGGCAATACACTCATACACATGAAAATTAAACAAAGTACTAAAAAAAAGCAAACGAATTATCTGGTCCAAACACAGTGTAGTCATTTGAAAGAGAAATGTCCCCCATAGGCTTATGGACTTTAACATCTCTTTCCCAGTTGGTGCTGGAGTTTGGAGGGTGGTGGAACAAGTTAGGTGGAGCCTTGCTGGAGGAAGTGTGTCAGTTGCCCCCACTGCTGTGGAGACTCAACTGCTCCTCTTTCTGGTCTCTCTCTGCTTCCTGTGTAGCTTCCTGCTCCTGCTGTCATGCCTTTCTCCTGTAGCTAAATGGAATATTTAAGGACAATATGGATTTTAACCCTTGTCTTCTCGTTCTGTCTCTGTCAGCAGATTTCAGCTGATGAATTTATGGTCAGAATGTTAACACAGCTATCATGAGCCACTGACCTGGGGTCCTGAGGAAACTTCAATTCTGTGTTTCTCAGATGGAGACTTCTGCAATGATTTTCAGATAGGGGATTGTTTTCTGTATTTATAATAACCTGGCTGGTTTTATGATGTCGTGGTTAACAAATCATCATATAGGTTAGGTTTCTTTTTCACTGTATAAAAGATGAATGGTTCCCCCTTTGGGGGTCCAGACTTTGAGACTTAAGTCCTCTGGACCAGGCTGCAACCCAGCTAAGCCTGCTTCCTGCATCGCTGGTGTCCTATTGTTTGTGCCCGGCATCTCCACCATGAGCATCCTATCACTATAGAACCCAAAGCTAAAATAAATCCTCTCTTCATTAATATTTTTGGCCATGGTATTTTATCTCAGTAACAAAAGAAATATGTAATCAAAGAAGAGCATAAGAAATTGAGAGGGAGTGGGGAGGAGCAGTAGTCAAAGGAGATGGAGCGGAGAAGGGAGGCTGCGCATGTAGCAAGTAGAGGACTCATCTACGAAAGTCTCAGAGATGATTTTTAAAAGACTCAGATTTCTAAGACACAGAAACTAGTTTCACAGTTACAAGGAGGAACTAAGGGTGACTGAGGAGCTGAAAGGCTTTACCAGACATACTTTAAATTTAAAGCAATCCTTGAGCACAAAAGAATATGTCACAAAGACTTTTTCTAATGTATTCAAGGGTAACGTGACAAAAAGCTAGAAAAAATTAACCTCATACTAAACACAACAGCATTCTGTTACCCCATAGGTGCGAACCAGGTAAGTTTATTCACAGGCCAACTCTGTGGCATTACCTCTCATTGATTAGCTTAGTCTTGATGTCAATTTCAGATGATAGCCATTCATTTTCTTTCTTAAGTGTCAGGTAAATTGTTGAAATATCTGACAAGTCCTTTGAAATATTGGAAAGCTCAATATCCCACGATTTTTTCTTGATAAAAAGAGAATAAGAAGCATTTATACATCTTAATGACTGAAATGTAAAGTTTAGGGGTGAGTAAAATTACTTTAGATACTCAAGAGAATATTCAAGAACAATGTGCTGGGACTGAGGGGACATTCCACTTATCCTAGCATAAAAATTATTGAGTAAGTCTAAGTACTGTTGTTCAAGATTTTTTTGCTTCCAGGAAAATTGATCAGACATCCTCCTCAAATCATCTACCTAAAACCATACACATAAAATAAGTGAACTAAGGAAACATCTTTCATTTCGTATGAGGTAAATGGCATTTTGCTTTATACAGCTTCCAGAATGTGAGCATTAACGTATCAGAAGACAATATGGTAGGCCTCTGCCATTTTGAAAGCTGACAGGGATTGTGATTAAACATAACAAATCAGGTTATCAATCAAACCTAGTGATTCTAATAGTCAAATGAATAATCATGACAAAGTAGAATATATGTTAGCTGTGGAAATTTTTTCTAGAGCATTAGGAAGATTTTGAATCATAATTCATCACATTGATAATAAAAGGAGAAAAATAACATGAATGCCTATACTTTACAAAACAATCACTTGATAAATCCACTTCTTATTTACCAGGTTTTAAATTTTCTAATGAAGGCCAATTTAAAGTTTTTTATTTCTTTATTATTTTTTATGTGTATGAATGTACTCTCTGTGTGTTGGTTGGTGCACCTGTGTCGTGCAATGCTGTGGAAGTCAGAAGAGGGAGGGTGTCGGATTCCCCTGGAACTGGAGTTAAAGATGGTTCTTAGCTGCCATGTGGGTGCTGGGAATCAAACCCGGGTCCTCTGTAAGAGCTGCTCTTAACCGCTGAGCCATTTCTCCAGCCCCGAATATATAGAATGAACACATATCCCAATGAATTTTCAAATGTTGAATTAGTGCTTATTTATTTATTTATTTATTTTTTTGGTCTTTTTGAGACAGGGTCTCCCTGTAGCCCCAGCTATTCTGGAACTCGCTCTGTAGACCAGGCTGGCCTTTGAACTCACAAAGATCCGCCTGCCTCTGCCTCCCAAGTGCGCCCAGCTGAATTAGTGCTTTTTTTAAATATTTATTTTAATTTTTTATTTATTCATTTATTTATGTGTATGAATGTACTGTCTGCATGTCGTGCAAGACAGCGGAGGTCAGAAGAGGGCATTGGATCCCCTGGAACTGGAGTTAAAGACGGTTCTCAGCCGCCATGTGGGTGCTGGGGATCGAACCCGGGTCCTCTGCAAGTCGGCACTCTTAACCGCTAGGCCATCTCTCCAGCCCCCTGAATTACTGCTTTTTAAACTCAACTACTGATGCTGGAGAGAGTGCCAGGCACTGTGCTCAAGCACATGGTTCCAGCGCTCGTGGACAGCAGCGCAGAGCTGCCTGTTGCTCTGGTTGTGGGGATCTTACCCTCTTCTGGACTCCGTGCAGGCAGCTACACTCACAGGTGTACATGTCTCCATACATTCGTAATTAAAAGTAAAATAAAACTTAAAAAATAAAAGAACTTAAGTATACAGTTTATACTATCTTTTGTCATTATAATTAATCATGCTTTATTAAAGGCTTATTCATAAAAAAATAGCAATAAATCCAAGTATTGCTATGTCCTGTATCCTGCGGGACTCAGTTACTAGTGGGTTTCGAGGGGAGACCCCAAACCTGAAATATAATGGGCGAGAGAAAAGAGCGAGACCAAGCAAAGGTTGTCAAGGTCTCGTTTATTGGAATAAAGGCAGTTGTATATATCTTGCAGAAGGCATGAAGTGGGGAGGGGGAGTGCTGTGGAGATAATTAGAGCAAGGGTGATCTGGCAGGGCTTGCAAAACCTTTTTTCGCAAGATAAGTTTGGAACGTCCTGGGGACTGGGGCATCCTGTTAGGCAAGGGAACAGTAAACGCTGATATTTCTCAAGGCGTTCTGTTCCTTTTCATCAGGAAAGAGGCAGGGAGGGTAGAAATGTCAGCCAGGCGTGAGCCTTGGCTTCTGACAGGTCCCCCTATTTTATTTACTTTACAAAAGGAGAGTCTGTCTTAGGCTATGTGATTTGACTCCATGGTCGGGTCTTTACCGGTAGAGCCCCGTGTCTTAGGCTACTCGAGTTGCTTTCCGCAAAACCGGGGCCAGGAAACTGGCATGCCTCACAGAGTGTCTGTGCAGGCCATGGGGGGGCACTCTTGCAGTCTGGCTGCATCCCAAGTGTGGATGTTTAGGATAAGGAGTGTCCCAGACATGTATCTCCTATTTTGCGGCTCGAGCTATTCCCGTCATTGGGTCACTCTACAGCAGGTAAGTGCTTATCCCAATCCATGGCATCACAATACTCCCATCATCAACGTCTCCAATTGTGATTTTTAATATTTTTAAAATTTAAACCGGCACTGGGAGCTGTATTGTCAGCACTGGGATCTAGGCTGGTACTCATAAATTTCTGAGATAAGCAAGGACAGCTTTGGCTCCCAGCATCTCCTCCCTTCTTTTATACAAAAAGAGGGGGAGCCCCACTTGTAAAGGTGGGTTTTCAAGTATCTATGTTCATATTTTGAACAACCCAAGGTTTCCATAGTTCAGTCCATATTGTTGTAATCTCACAAATCACCCCAGTCTCTCCACAGCCCTTACATTCTACCATGCCTCCTCTTCTGCAAGTTGTTCCCTAGGCTTTGGGAGAGGGGAACAGGTGGGTGAGAAGCAAAGCAGCGTTTTCTCTGGAGTTGTTATTTTTTACTCCAGTCAGGTTGTTTCCCTTCATGGGTTGACAGCTTATCCAGGGTACCTTTTTAATCCTACTAACAAAGCACAAGCAATTAGATGTACAGGCATTTAAACAATATTATTATGGCAAGCTAGGCTGTGAGCATAGACACAGATGTTTGGATGGTATGTTAATCCATAAGCTGTGATTTCTCTATAAAAGATGACAAGTTTTTATTGTGGCTCATATAATCTCCTAACCCCTAGAGAACATAGGCTTGTGGCATCAGCCATGAATTATTCCTCCAAGGAGAGAGCTAATAGCCAATTAGATTTGGGATATGTATAGACACATGGCTGCCACTGTTGCACAGCATCTCCAGGCAGCTGAAGTGTAGCTGATACTGACAGAGGAGTCTTGCTTGACTCAAGGAGAGCAATATTTTGCTTTATCGCATTAGTGGCCTTTGGTAACACTTTTCTGGCATTTTAGAGGCCAGCTGTACATTAGCAAGTAATGTCTTAAAATATTTTTTTCATGCTTACACCCGGTCTTTGACAACAGGGACTTACTGCCTTACTCCTTGCAGATATCCTATTTTTTACAGGCAAAAGGCCTTTATAATTTTGGGGGGCTTGGATCCCCCAGCCAACATCTCCTTGGCAGAACAATCCATTGTTGACATCAGGGCTTTCCTGTATTAAGATATTGTGCTCAATTGTACCACTTATAAATTAATTTATATTTGGCTCTAGATAGAGAATCATCCTTGTACAGTTTCTATGTCTATCAATCAATCAAAGAAGACAGTTATACCTGTCTCACAAGCATTTACCATTATGACAGTTGGTTCCAATTTACAGTTGGGGAATGATTTCATTACCATCATGTTTTTCTTTTTTACATAAAGGTGAGAGGTAGGAAGGTTTCTCAGCATCCGGAAGGTAAACTTCATTAGATAACATCATAAACAGTTATCCCAAACAGAATTTAGAGAAATGTTCAATGTCTGTGACTCAGGCAATCTGAGGTTTCCTTTTCTTCAATGTCCAGATGGGTCAGTCTCTCTGCTGGCATTTCTCAGTCCATCTTGTAGTCAAATATTGTGTATTTTCAGACATTTAGCTTGGTGTTTTTACCTGTGGGAACATACAAATCTCCTCCCATTGTTAGTTTCAAATTTTTAAAATTAAAAATTTATCAAAAGTTTGAAATATAGAGGGAATATTATACCACCTTCCTCTTTTTTGATCAATAGATGACTAAATTGTATTACAAATACCCATAAACAGGAACTAAGGTGTAAGTTTTCATCAAATTTATCCAAACTGTTTATCCTTGACTGTATGTTTATTTGGGAAGTGAACTCAGACTTAATTTTTTATAAAATTATACTACAAGTAAAGGGAAAATGTTACAAGGTGATACTGTATAACACAGAAAAATACAGAGACCATCTGTGTGCCTTAACCCCAAAGCCATTGTTGGAAATTTAATACAGATTACAAATGAAAGAATTAACATCTTATTTTTTCAAGTAGTTTAAATGTATTACCATTTTAAACTGTAAACCTTACAAGGTGGATTATAATAGCTGTCTTTTTCCAAGTTCTTGGCCTTTTCTAGGCCTGGCATGAAAACCTACTTTAAAGATTTTTTTTTAATATCTAGCTCTTAATAAAAAATTTTTTTTACAGTTCTTATGTCCATCAGTCAATTAAGGATTGGCTAGATATGTCCCATGAGAAGTTGTTACCATCATTACCATCTTGATTAATTTTTTTATACACCTTTTTATTTTTTATTTTTAAACATCCAAAAACTTATTAACACTTTAATATACTGAAAACCTGGTTGCATTTTTGTTTTAGATGTTGAAAGAGTGTAACCAGTGTAGATTCATTATTTTAAATTTGATAGATAACCCATAACCTTTGTTGAAATTGAACTATGTTTTGGCTGTTTAATATAAATTTGTATCTTAAGATGGAAGGGCCAGTTCCAACTTAGAGGCAATGTTTTTATATTATCATGTCTGTTAACATAATATACTTAGAACACAAAAAGTACACTCATCCATACACACGTGTGC
>VZQC01003076.1:1578239-1602453 GCA_009823505.1 Rhizomys pruinosus
CTCCTTGGAACAAGCTTCATTGAAATGTAATTTTCCATCTTGCAGGATTCTAGCTTATCCAAACTGGTCTCGAAGACCACATTGGGGATACTACAACGTCCCTTGTTTTTTTTTTTTTTTTTTTTTTTTTTTTTCTTGAGACAGGGTCTCCTTGAGCCCCAGCTTGTCCTGGAGCTCACATACTGTAGACAAGCTTGCCTACAAAGATCCGCTGCCTCTTCCTCCCAGGTGCTAAGGTTAGGCGTGCACCACCCGCCTGGCTGATACCTGTAACTTTAAAAATTTTAATTTGGAGATCAAATCAGTCTTAACAGATAACAAATAAAACCTGTTAAAAACCAACTTAGATTTTTTGTAGAAACTGTAGGAATTTCGAGCGTTTCAAATTAGGCCTTTGAAAAAGTTTAAGAGGCAGGCCAAAAGTAAACTCAATGTTATGTGCACAAATATAGGGAATGAAAGAACTTTGAAGTTGGCCACTTTTAACAGAAACCAACACAGAGGAACACACATGACACATATCTCAGACACATGAGAGAACAGTTAACACACAGAGAGCTTGCATAGACATTTGACTTAATATAATGAGAGATTTCCTTTTTCCTTAAGGTGGGCATTAAGTTCCCTACCCACCTTGTCCCATATTTTGGGATGAATGGAGGGGCCGTCCAATATAACCCATGGACAGAGATCTCCAATGAATATAAAAAACTTTACCAAATCTTTTTTTTCCTTTTTTCTTTACCCTAACTCCTTTCTCCCTGAAAGAACACTTAAAGAAAGAAATAAACTTTTCTTCTTTCCTTTATGATTGGCCCATTATGTACTGAATGGGATGAAGGCAAAATCATTTACTTTCTTCTAGAGGTCCAGCTTCTGTGGTCGACGGAGAGTCCTCATCACTTACTTTCATCTAGAGGTCCACTTCCATGAGCGACGGAGAGTCCTCAAAGTCAATGCAGCTGCTACCAATGTCTCTTCATCTGGTGAGGGGTCTGCGACCACTCGAGTCCCACATGTGGGAGCCACTTGTCCCGTATCCTGCGGGACTCAGTTACTAGTGGGTTTCGAGGGGAGACCCCAAACCTGAAATATAATGGGCGAGAAAAAAGAGCGAGACCAAGCAAAGGTTGTCAAGGTCTCGTTTATTGGAATAAATATATATCTTGCAGAAGGCATGAAGTGGGGAGGGGGAGTGCTGTGGAGATAATTAGAGCAAGGGTGATCTGGCAGGGCTTGCAAAACCTTTTTTTTCGCAAGATAAGTTTGGAACGTCCTGGGGACTGGGGCATCCTGTTAGGCAAGGGAACAGTAAACGCTGATATTTCTCAAGGCGTTCTGTTCCTTTTTATCAGGAAAGAGGCAGGGAGGGTAGAAATGTCAGCCAGGGGTGAGCCTCGGCTTCTGACATTGCTATTTTATTACTAAAATTTAATGCATTATGTATCTTCATGTTGAGATGGTATGCTTAAATAGAAATAGAACACCTTATCTAAAACAATGGTGAATAATTCTGGATATGAGGATAAAAAGGGATCACTCTTACCTGTGAAAGTAATAAATCTACCTGTAAAATAAACCAGGCGTGTTGGTGCATGCCTCTAACCCTCCCTGAAGCAGGTGGATCTCACAGCCATCTTGCTCTACTGAGTTCCAGCAGAGCTACAAGGAGACTGTTTGAAAAATACAAAATATTTTCCAGGTATGGTGGCACATGGCTTTAATCCCAGCACTGGAGAGGCAGAGGCTGGCAGATCTCTGAAACCAAGGCCAGCCTGGTCTACATAGTGAGTTCCAGACCAGCTGCGGCTACAGGGAGACCTACTTCAGAAACAAAACCATAAACCCTCACAATATTTGAAAATAAATTCAGCAAAAAGAGAGAATATATACAAATACAAATGCTTATGAAAATCCTGTGCCAAGATCTACACCAAAGGAATTGTAATAGAAATTTGAAGTAGAATGCTGCTGCAGCAGTTTTCCTAAATTATCATGAAAATGCAGTAACAAAATGAAGCATTCTAGGTTTTTTTTGAGGTAGGAGTTTCAGACAGGGTCTCACTATGTATGTAGACCAGGCTGGCCTCAAACTCAGAAACATCTGCCTGCCTCTACCTAACTAGTACTGGAATTAAAGCCGAGCACAAAAATGACCAGATAAAGTATTGTATTTTAGATTTTAAACTAAAATTAATTTTCTAAATAAGCTTTTATAATCGAATTTTCCTTCTTATTATTTGGTAACAAAAAGGACTCAAGAAAAGACCCCTGAGTGGCATCAAATGTACATACTTGAAGGTATCTGTGCTAGAGAGCTTTAGTTGTCAACTTGACACATCTGGGAAGAGGGACCCACAGGTGGAGAATTTTCTCAATTAGACTGGCCTGTCAACATCTGTGGGGCATTTTCTTGATTTTTAGTGTTTGGGGAGGGCCCAGCCCACTGCCACCCTTGGACAGATGGTCCTGGGTTGTATGAGAAAGCAGGATGTGTAGGAGCTAGGAGAGCAAGTCAGTATACCATGTTCCTATGTGTCTGTGCTTCAAGTCATCCAGGTTCCTGCCTTGAGTTCCTGCCTTGATGATGGACTGTGCTGGAATCCAAATAAACATTTCCCCCCCAATTTGGTTTTGGTCTGGGTTTTATCAAGCAATAGACAACAAACTAGAATTCACTAATCTTACTGGGTCTGAGGCACAGGAATAAAAAAAATAATGAGAAAATGAAGGTATCTGCATAATTTTGATACACTAGGAAGCATACCAATATAGATGCAGAGATAGTCACAGAAAGAATTAGAGAAATGGAGGGTAAAGGGTGGAACGAAACAAAACAAATCATTACTTTCTGTATATGATGCCCAAGGAAATGCAAGCACATTACCACCAAAGATGTAGACATGAGTTTATACCATTAAAACATCAGTAGTTGGATATGGTGGGGGAGTCTTAGCAGCAGTGCTAAGGTTAACAGCTGAGTTTCCACTCCAAATTCTGGGGAACCGAAGGCATATGCCAAGGTATTCAAAGTACAGAATGCAGTGTAAAGCACCAAGAAGCCCATATAAAGTAAAACTATCATTTAAAAGGGGGGAGAGATACTAGGCTAGTCACAAAAAATAAAAACCAAAAATTTGTTGCTTGGGGACCTGTTCTGTGAGAAATTCCAAAGGATGCTGCTGAAATTCAAGACAAAGACATTGCTATAGTATGGTGGATTGAATAAGAATGTCCCCCATAGGCTCCAAGTATTTCGACATTTTGTTCCCAGTTGGTGGCGCTTGTTTTGGGGAGATCTTAGGCGGAGCTGGAGGAAGCTCACTGTCACTGGGAGCAGGCTTAGTTCAAAATGCCTGGCCAATCTCAAGTTTCTCTGTTTCCTGTGCCTGCTTGAAGACCTGGACCTCTCCTTACTGGCCCTGCACAGGTACCTCCTGCCACAGTGTCTCCCTACCACGATGGACCTGAATTCCCCTGGAACCATCAACCTTAAGCTCAGATAAACTCTTCCTTTTGTAAGTTCCCTTGGTCACGGTGGTTCTATCACAGCAGCAGAAAAGTGACAAACATATATAGTTAGTCACAACAGAACTGAGCGAGGAATTAGATTATTCATCTTAACTGATTCTGGAGTGTGTGGTTTATATCCCAGAACCTCAGGGTTTCTGTTTCTGTGGTGTTTTGATAAGCAACCTGCTACTGGCCTTATAACAGGTCATGGTTCTAAGGGCTCCTCATCTCCATCCTGCATGGCTCTTCATATAGGCTTTACTACACATCAGTGTTCATGTCTTTGGTCTAAATTTCTGACAGATTTAGAAAATACTTTTGTACATTAACATGTCACTTGATTTTGGATTATGCATATTTGATCTTGTGATCTCATATAAAATATACAAAATACAAAAAATAGATTTGCTCTCTTCTCCAGGTTATAAAATTCAAAATTTAAATTCAAATGAATTTGAATGGTTTGCATATTAATTTGTTTCCATTCAATTTATACTTTGTAATATTAGTGCAGGGCTAATTAGACAACTTCAGTTCATACAAACATGCAGATATAGGGCTTAAAAATGCTCATTTAAAACTTTATCTGAAGGCACGTGATTATATCATGCTCCAGACACTGAAGAGTCTTCATTTAAACCCCTATTCACAACTGAGTCTACAGAAGCATAAAAATGAGGCATAGCCCAGGCTCCATAGCCTAATGTGTTTTCTAGCTTCAGAAGTGGTGGTTACAATGCATAAAATTATATCTACTTCCCATATGAGAAAACTGTCAGTAGTAGAAATGGGTCTTCAATGCATTTCCCCATGGAAAGAATGCAAATTAATGTGATCTGTACCACCAGGCCTCTGGTATCTGTGGAAAGATCACTTAATGGAGTTATGAAAGACTCTTCAGCATTCCTGAAGTACAACACAAGTTTTTCTTGCAATCTACAACTTTTGATTAAATGTCATTGCTTCAGCCTTGTCCTAAGCCATAAAATCAATGGAATCATTTGTATCATAGACTAAATCTTTTCCTAATATAGATGATAACACTAACATACATTAAAAGTGCTAATTATGGGCATATCTAAAATTATTATATGTCATGAATTATAACCTTTGCAATTAAAACACTGAAGAATTTGAATAGCTAATAAACTGGAAATGCGTTTATTTCACTATGAGTCCGAGAAATGAAAACTAATTTAACATTTTTATCTAATAGTTAGCTTGATAAATTTAAAATATGCCTAAAATCCTAGAAAACAAGTCACACTTTTATACTTTTCCCAAGACATGTAAATATATATGCTTGCATATACATATATTTCTCAACTTTGAAAATATTTCAATAATAGCTATTTTGAAACAAAAAGTAGTTCTAATCCACCAATCTAACTTTTGATAATCTATACCATAGAAATAAATAGTACATAACATCATGTATAAATTTTCTTTTTATATTTACAAGTGTGAAGGGAATTTTGTTGAAATAGTAACATTTGTACACTGTAGATTTTTACTTGTTTTTTGTAAATATATAAATACACGATCCTACAGAGATATGCTGTACCTAATTCAACAATTATCCTTTTATAGGAACTTTCTATTTCAATATTGTTTATAGGGGCTATTAACTACAATTGATCTGAGTATATTCAAGACAATGATTAAATAAACTGTCCTTCAGATAAATAGTGTGCAAGTTTTCAGTAAATCTCTACTTTATTTCCTTCGCAGGTATATATCTATTCACCACAGACAGAGAAAACAAAAGGACAGGAAGCAAATTGCAGGCATGGAGGAAGGAGGAGCGAGGCCGTTTCCAGTTCCACATGGACGGTCAGGTGGCTCAGGCATAGTACAGCAAGAGTTGTAGTTTCTTTGGGTTTATTTTGGATTGTTTTGGTTTGGTTTCTGTGGGTCGTCATTCAACCGGTCATTGGTCCCTTCTCTACCGAGGGTAAAGTGCGACACAGCAAAAGACCACTCTGGGAGCGAATCAGCCGGAGAAACCCAAAACTTTCTTTTCCAGTATAGGGTATATAGGAAGCTTCTACCAATCAGCAGAGAGACCATCAGAGCACATCCAATCAAGGATAAGGTCAACTTAATCATGTAGTTACATAGTCCTCAGCCTGCACACTCTTCTATAGATGTTTACATGCTGTTTACAAGCTCAGTGCAAGGGGCTGCATGTACTTGTTGCCAGGAAGGGTACCTTGTTGATGGTGCAGCAAGAAATTCAGCAACATGGCTTACTAATCAGGCCCGGGAGTGGCCTACAGGTTTCAGATAGGCTCTTCTTGTGTGGGAATTCCCTCTCCTCCTGCTTCTACTAGTGTTCATCGTATGTGGCTGGTTTAGTTCACTTTGTCTGTTTCCTTCTTTGTACTGGAAAGGACGTCTAGGAGATATGAACATTTAGTAGATTGGTTTTAGCATCTCTCCACCAGCTGTGAGGGTTAATGTACTGTAGTGCCAGGGAGCCTGGGAAGGATGGGCTCAGTGCTGGGATTCTTGTGCTCACAGAACCAGGCACAGTTTCAGCAGCCACAGCTTCTGTGTAGTCAATCTGAAACCTGCTCGTGAAGTGAGGACCACAGCTTTCTCTGACAGGTTTGCAAACTTGTGGTCATTTCTAAATCCCTTGGGCCTAAGCAGAAAGGTTCCCCTTCTCTGTGTACCCTCACTGTTGGCATGGCACATGACTGGTGTGTAGAATGTGTTTGCTATTGAACATGAGCACAGTGGATTGGACCTAATAATGTTCATATATACCCACAATGTATTTTCAAGTGAAAGAGTAAAAAAGTATATGTGAGACAAACCTGGTATGTGTGTGTGTGTGTGTGTGTGTGTGTGTGTGTTTTATTTTTGCTTTTTGGTTATGTATCTATGAATATGTATATATATGCATGTATATCTTATCAAGCATTTATAGAAACATGGAAATTAATATATTTTTTTTCCTGAAGTCAGAATGTTAAAAACATTTAAGTGACTTGGGTGTCCAACCTGGAAGTATAGGAAGCCAGGAATCCTGACTCTCTTTGAGAAGTCTAAAACACCAGCATTTAAATGAAGCACTTTAAAAAATGTTCAACCCACTTACTTAGTCATTAGAAAGATCGAAATCTAAAGCCATAATAGGATAACTTTTTCAAAGGAGAACTGTAATTAATTATAAAACACGACATTAAGTGGTGGTATTAACCAGAAGCTGGAATTCCTGTAAATAACGATGAGAGTAGAAGGACTGTAATGTAAGTGTTTATGAAAACAAACAAAAACCTGGCATCGTGTTTTACAGATAAATATATTCATTTTGAGCTTAACTATTTGCAAAATATTTGAATTCATGGTTTCAAGGCATATTTCAGATATTGGCCTGACTCCTGTTCCACTATGTGTCATGAATCTTAGATGCAGTTTCCACTGTTGATGTGTCACTTAGGGTTGGGCATTTTTCAGACTTATCTCTGTCTCACCAGCTGTGGAACTCTGTAAGTCCCCGTATTTTGCAAAAAGAAGCTTTAATGAGTGCTGAGAGGTACACTTGTGTGTAAGGATTTGGAGCTAAGATCCACAAATGGAAGACAGTTTTTCAGTTCCATCTTCAATTCCCTAGGCAGTTGCCCGAGTCCTTTATCCTCTTCTAGGATATTGCCTGAGCATTAGGCATAGGGGTATGGTATATTCCTGGGTTTAGCAACGTTTTGACTGCTATCTTTCCCTGATTATTATTGTAGTACCTGGGATAGAATTTTATATTTTGGAAAACTACATGCATACTTTTATATCATCAGTGGTTATTGACTGCAGGTGGGAGTCCAAACTGTGGTACAGGACTATGGAAATCAGTGTGGAGATTCTTCAGAAAGCTAGAGGCAGATCTATCACATGATCCAGCTCTAACACTTTTGGGCATATACCCAAAGGACTCTATGTACTACTGCAGAGAACCATGTTCATCTATGCTCAGATGATGAAAGCAACCTAAATGTCCATCAACTGATGAATGGATAATGAAAGTATAGTTCATTTACACAATGGAGTATTATTCAGCTGTTAAGAAAAATGAAATGTGCAGTTAAATGGAGAGAAGTGGAAACAATCCTCCTGGGTAGGGTAACTCAGACCCAGAAAGACAAGCATCATATACTCTCACTCATAAATGGATGCTAGCTTTGAATCTTTAGATATGCATATTTCAACTGGAAAATCTATACAGGCCAGGAAACTACTACACAGCCATCAGGGGGAGGGGGTACCATGTCAAGAGAGATGGGATGCAGTGATAGAGAAGGGAATAGGGATAATGGAGTAGGAAGGGACACATGACATAGAGAATGGGAGGGCGGGGCACAGGAAGGAGTTTGGAGAGAGATAACTAACACCAAAGGCCTTTAGAAAATGTCACATGGAAACCTACCACTATGACTGATTTTTTAAATATACGGAAAGAGATTAACCTAAAAAAAGGGGGGATACAGATAGATATGAAACCTTTTTGTCAAAAACCTTGCAATTCAAATCTTAAAACTAACTATGGGAAAAGATTTGTATGTTCCAACAGGTCAAAATGTCACCAACTTAACGGCTGAGAAAGAAAAGATACAGCTTTGCATTGAGTAGGATGTACCAGAAAGTGCCAAAAGAAAGGTTGGCCCGTCTGAACATTGAAAGGAAGAAAAGCCTCAGATTGCTACAAACATCAAACCCCTCTGTGGATCCTACTTGTAACAACTATGTATAATGAGTCCTAACGAAACTTACATTCTAGGTGCCGCAAAAGTTTTAATACAAGAGACTTTCTTACCTCCCCCCCCATAGAACAAGGATATATATGATGATGATGAGGTTGTTCTCCAACTGTAAATTGGAGACAACTATTATAGAGGTAATCTCTTATAAAACCAGTAAAACTGCCTTCTTTAATTGACTAATAGACATAGGAACTGTGAAAAGGATTATTCTCTATTCAGAACCAAATATAATACTAAAGTCTCCTTAAGCTATGCACGTAAGCAAAATATATTAATACAGGAGAGCTCTGACAACAGCAATGGATTACTCTACCAAGGAGATGTTGGCCAGGGGATCCAAGCTCCCCCAAAAGGTAAAGGCTCCTTGCCTCTAAACTGGGATACCTGCAAGAAGAGAGGCGATAAGGCCCTGCTGTCGAAGACCTGACATTAACATGGGAAAGATGTATTGAGACCACACATGCAAGTGTACAGATGGCCTCTGGAATACCAGAGAATATTACCAAAGGCCACTAAACCAATAAAGCAAATACGGATCTCCTTGAGTCAAGCAAGACTCCTCCATCAGCACCAGCTACACCTCACCTGCCTGGAAATACTGTGCAGCAGAGGCAGCCATATGCCTGTATATCCCAAATCTAATTGGCTATTAGCTCTCTCCTTGGAGGAATAAGCCATGGCTGATGCTACATGCTTACATCCTCTAATGGTTAGGAGATGTTATAAGCCACAGTAAGACCCTGTCATATTTAACAGACAAAAAATGTAATTCATGGATTAACATACCATCCAAACATCTGTCTATACCAAAGTAACCTACCGTAACAATTAGTACTGTTTAAATACCTACATATCTAATTGCTTGTGCTTCATTAGTAGGATTGAAAGGTTATTCCTGGACAAACTGTCATCCCATGAAAGGAAACAGCCCGAGACCAAGACAACAGCTCCAGAGAAAGTAGACTGTTTTGCTTCTCATCCACCTGTGCCCCTTTTCTAAGCTAGGGAACAATCTGTGGAAGAGGGGGTGTGGTAGAATGTAAGGGCTGTGATTGGGGTGAATGGGGAAACTACAACAATATAGTCTGGATACTCATTTGATCAACTTGATTGAACATACAAGCCCCCCCCTGCTGGATGGTGGGACCCATGAGCTGTGTGGGTTTGGGCACAACTGCTTGCAAATTGGTTTTACATGAAGGATGCTTGTACTCACAAATTATCACTTATTGTTAAAAAATGAAAAAAAAACTGAGAGAAAGATGCAGGACAGTTATGGCAGAATGCATGATCTGGGATGGGGTGGGGTGGGGTGGGAGGAAGGGAAAGGGAAATATGCCTGAACTGATTTGGAAAATGATGTATGAAATACACAAAACATCAATTAAAAAAAAAAAAGGAGTTACCCTGTACCAGGGGGCATTCCTCCTACTGGACAACATAGGCTAGCAAAGAAAACCCCTGTGATGGTTAATCCTGGGTGTCAACTTGACTGGACTAAGGAACAAATAAGAGAAAAAGGATCTTCGGATTGGACTACCTCAACCCGGATGGCCCACCCCAAATGTGGGCGTTACCTTCTGCTGGCAGGCAGCATAAAAGACATGGGTCTAGATTTGATAAAAAATGTATGTATAAATAAATAATAATAATAAAAAATTTAAAAAGGCCATGGCAGAGGGAGCTGGTCCCTTTTTCCTGCGGCTTGCCTCTCTCTCACTGGTGAGTTTGTCTTGCTGCTGTGATCAACCCTTCGGATCTCAGTGTGTACTGAGACCGGCTGATCTCCTGGAATCCATTGGGCCTTCAGCATCAGATTGGGGCTACTGAGACATCCAACCTTGTGGACTGAGCAGTTCCCTGGATTCTCGGCCTCTCCAGTGTGGCGTGGCTATTGTTGGACTCCTTGAACTCTGTCATGTGAGCAAATCAATAAATTGTATATAGCTATATATTCTTCCTGTTGATTCTTTTTCTTCAGAAAACCCTGACTATACAACTGCTAATGCTAAGAATAGACCCCCTCATTCAAAACTGTTTACCAGTGGTCCCAAAGACCCTCAAACAATACTGGCCATTGTCCCTGTTCTTTGTTTACCCACCAGTATCACTGAAGATACTACATACGTGATTTAGAACAAACAGAAAAATTGATTTTAAGGCCTCATCTCAACTTGCTATCAAAATGGTGGAAGTTACTGTGCATCATGCCAAAATGGGAAAGTAATTATTGGCCTTGCCCTGAGGTAAATCCCGAGGGCTACAACAGCAACTGTCCCGACAAGATATGCTCACTGGTGCCACACTGGCATGGCTGCTGTGGAGTACCCCACCAGGTTCTATAAGATGTAGTCCATTCCCGGCTCTGATCTCAGGCCTAGGAATCTGTATTTCCCAGGACATACAGGAGAGCCCACTATGATTATTCTGCTGAACAGTCCTAGTATTAAACTGCCCCCCATCAAATTATTGTTGTACCCATAGGTTCAATGCATCTCTCAATTTCCACTGAAGTAGCTTACCATGCAACACATCATGACTGACATCGTGACTCACAGCTGGCCAATAAGCGGGAAATAAGAAAGCGTACAGTCTGTATCCCTGAATAGAATACCAAATCAAACCTCTGCCTCCCAAGGCTCAGTGATCATTGCAGAAGAGAGGACAAAAGATTTTAAGAGCCAGAGTTGGTGGACGACCATAAGGAAACACTCTTCCAAATAGGTAGACAGTGAATCAAATGACCTCACAGCAATGACAGCATGTACAGTACCCACATAAGTGTAAGCAAGAAAAAAAATCTCAGCACAAAAGTGGGGAAGTGGGAAGCAGCCCCAGCCTACCTGAGGAAATGCTGGGAGAGGGAAAGTCAGTTCACTCTAAGAGTGTGACACCGGGTAAGTTAAGCACTTCCAGTCGATGGACCAACACCAAATGGCATTTAGGTTCACAAACTATGACTCAATGTGCCTTAGTATATGTAAAAATAAAATAGGTATTACTATCAAGGAGAGGGTGCAGATAGGTAGGGAGTCTAAATATAATCAAAACACATTGTATGTCATTCACAGAAATTTACTACAATTAGTTTTTAAAAAGACAAAGAAAGCAAGGAATAATTAACAGCTAGTATAGACACCTGCAAATTGACTGTGGCGATGCTGGCCTTGGATCACAGCCGGACAGTGAGCCAAAGCCAAGCCAACGGCTAGCCACAGGACACGGAACTGGATTTTCCTCTCTTGGGACCCTCTCCTACTCTCAGGAGTTTCTCTCTTTTCTTTAATTTTGTCTTTAATCTCTCCTGTATTCTGCGTTTGTTACTCCCACAAGTGTTCATCTCTTAATTTTCACTGCTGTGACACGATGAACTCAGAGCTCCTGTCTCATTCTGTTGACTTTTGGTGATTCTTGAATTTCAAGGGTCTTTGTTTGTTTTCTTGTTTTGGGTTTTGGAGGCAGGGTTTCCTGTAGCCAGAGCTGGTCTGCAACTCTCTCTGTACATCAGGCCTGCTTTGACCTCACATCTCTCTGCCTGATTCTACTTCCTGGGTGCTGGGATCCAGGCTGTGCACCACCATGCACAGCTAATTTCCAATGCCTCCAAGGACCACCAGGCAGAGGAAAGTCCTCTACACTCAAAAGCACATTAACGTCATCCCTATTGGTAGTTCAGTGTGGTATTTTAGTTTATGTTTGTCTTAACTACTTTTGTTTTCATAATTATTTTTTTATGAACACTTGAATGTGGTTTGAAAGTATTGTATTGAGAATGTTTCATTTATATTCATCAGGGAGAGTGGTTTATTTTCTGGGGCGGGGGAGGCAATATTGTCTTCATAGGAGAATTATTTCCTTTTCTATTTTATAAAAGAGAAATAATGGTGTTAGCTCTTTTTGAAAGTCTGGTAGAATTCTGCATTGAATCCATCTGGACCTAGGTTTTTTTTTTTTTACTTGGGATATTTTTAATTACTGCTTCTAACTCAGTGGTCGTTAGGTTCTTATTTATATTATTTCAATTTGATTTAACTTTAGTAGGCTCTATAAACACATTTACCCATTTCTTTAAGACTTTCAAATTTAGTGAAAAATACGATTTTAACGTATGTCTCTATGATTTTCTGAATTTCCTCAGGGCTCTATTATAATACTTCCCTTTTTCATCCCTGATTTATTAATTTAGGTTCTCTCTCTCAGACAATTTGGATAAAAGTTTGTCAATCTTATTTTCACTTTTGTCATTAATTTTCACTCTGATTTTATGTCCTCTTGTCTACTCTTTTCAGTGTTATTTGTTCTTGGTTTTCCAGGGTCTTAAGATTCATCACTAAACTATTAATATAAATAAATGTCTCTAATTTTCTAATTTTCTAGTGTAGGCACACTTATAAGCTTTCATTTCAGGACTGCTTTCCTGTGTCCTTTATATTTTGATGACGTGTTATATTTTCATTTTCATTCCTTTCTAGGAAGTTTTAAATTACCCCTTTGATTTCTTCCCAGACTCAATTTTCATTTTACAGTGAGTTGTTTCCATGTGTTTGTGTATTTCCTGTGCTTTCTTTTGCAACTGATATGAAGCTTTATTCCTTTGTAGTCAGAGAGAACACAGGGTTTGGTTTCAATTATCCTATATTTGTTGAGTCTTGCTTTGTGAATCAGTATGTGGTTAATATTGGAATAAGTTGCATGTCCTGCTAAAAAAGATGTATATTCTCTTCTGTTTGGGTGAAATGTTCTGTAGATATCTGCTAGATTCATTTGATTTATGGTACATTTAACTCTTGAATTTATTTGTTTAATATTTTTCCTAATGACCTGTCTGTTGGTGACTATCACTGTGTTCTTGATCTAACTTTTTAAAAATGAAATCTAGTGTTCCTTTTTTGATGTGTATATGTTTAGGGCTATAAATCCACTGATGGACTTCTCCTTCAATCAGTATGAAGTATCCCTCCTTATTTCTTCTTACTGTTTTAGTTTGAAGTCTATTTTGCTAGACAGTAGAACAGATACACCTGCTTGTTTCTTAGTCCAGTTTGTTTGGAATGCCTTTTTCCTTCTTTAGAACCTAAGATGGTGTCTATAGTTGATGCTGAGGTATGTTTCTTGGAGGCAACAAAACAAAGCACCCTGTTTTCTAATCCAGACTGTTGCTCTATGTCTGTTACAAAGGAAGTGAGGCCACTCATCTTCAGTTATTACTGATGTGCATTCATGCCTGTCATATTGTTCTTTTGTGGTGTTTTCATAGACTGCTTTTGATGAACTGTTCTGGAATTGCTTATGCCCCATGATCTCTAAAGTGCTTTTTCCCTCAGCTCAGATTAAAGAAATCATTTTAGTTTCTTCTGTAGAGCTGGCTTAGTAGTCATAAATCCTTTGTTTTTATTATGGAAAGTTAGTATTTCTCCTTCAATTTTAATGAATAGTTTTGCTGGATATAATAATATAGCTTGACAGTTGTGGTTTTTCATCTTATCAGGTAATTCTGGCTTTAAATGTTTCTGTCCAATAAAGGTGTTATGTTAATGGGTCTGCCTTTCTAAGTGTCATTGGTTAGGTTTATTCTTAAATATTTTAATTTTTTGAGGTTATTGTGAATGGGAGGGTTTCTTTGAATGCCTTTTCTGATTACTTGTTGGTATAGAGAAAAGGTACTGATTTTTGTAAGTTGATTGGGTGACCTGCCACTACCTGAAATTTAGCTCTCATACTCTAGAGGATATTATGTAACCTGGTAAGGGAGAAAATCAGTCAATCATCTGACCAGCCCTAAAGCTTAATAACTGTGAGGACTAGCATAGAAAACTCCCTCTATGGGTGCAGTAGTGACATTGTTATCTGAGAGGCAAATATACAGTACACCACTCACCAAAGAAGCTTCCTTTTGCAAAAGATGCAGGCTCCTGCAGATTCCCATACCTGGTCAGACACAGAGAATATATGCCTGGGAGATGCCCAGTCCTGGGTGACACATCCACAGTGGAACTTCTACACCCACAGTGGAACCTCTACACCCAAGGCTCATGGAGCACAGAGGATCAGGGGGTAGAAAGTGCTAATGCATCCCTCAGCTCTCACCACTGAAGCTTTGTTGTACAACAGACTGTGATACACACGGAAAGCCATGACTGGCCAAGTTTTAGAGAATAAATGACTACAGAGTATGTGTCCCTGAATAGGACTCATCTACATACTGTCCTTTGTCCTTGAATAGGACTCATGTATATTCTGTCCTTTGTGCTAAGGTCCATTGCACCAAACTACTCTCCCCACCCACTCCTCAGTGCCAGTTCATCCCCTGAGCTTTAGTTAGCTTATCCACAGTCCCTTTCTTCAAGGAGGCCAGGTCTTCCTCACCCAACTGCCATCAGCTGCCAATATGTCTTCAACCAAGGCTGGGCTCTGCTACCTATTTCTGTAGTTCTGTGCAGGATTTTTGTCCAGCTGAGCTTGCATGGGTCTTGTGGATGCTGATACCAATGCTGTAGGCTCATACAAACCAGGTCCCAGGAGCTTGTAGGATTCATTTTCATTTGGTCTTGCACCACCTCCCTGACTTACAATCTCTACACTCCTTCATTTGCAATGTTCCTTGAGCCCTGGGTGGATGAAGCTGAATACAGATGACATGTCCATGGAACCATACTCAGTAGACTCATAATCTCCATGGTTTGGCTATTCATCTGGTGCTGAAGCTTCTTATCTGAGTGGTGTCTGGGATAACCTCAGCTACCCATGACTCAGGGACCATTGCAAAAGAGGGAGTGGAAACTCGTGAACTCATGAAACTTGGTCTGTGAACACAGGGAAATAGAGGCTGTAGGGCCATTGGAAGCTTGGGCAGTGGTGGCATGGAGCACAAGTCTCAATCAGAGAAGGGTCTGGAGCAGAGCTAGTGAGATGTGCACCAGGCAGGCCCTAACCTGGGAACTTTTGGAGACTTATTACTACTGAGCGAGGGAGAATATGCCTTACGATTTCCAGATAGGCTGACTAGACTCCAGTGGATGAATTTGCATCAGAGGGCATCTGGGTGCAAATGTTGGACTGTACCAGAGGACTTAACATGTATGGAGGGATTCATGAGGTCTAGCAGATGGGAGCTTGGATGGGGGGAGGGGTTCTAAATTTGATTTAGAACTGTTTTATGAAACATACAAAAGGCAAATAAAAATAAAGAGAAGAAAGGAATACATCACTTTGTAAAACAAGTATCTGCTAATGCATCGTAAAAACTTAAGGCTCACACCAGACTAGAGAAACACTCCATTTCTGAGCTAATTCCCAGTACCACAAAATTAAAGAAAAGTAATCTCCAACGTGCTTAAAAGCTGATTCTTCCCTGTGTGCCCGGGAGAGATGCAATGTGCTGGACTCTTGGTTTTAGTCTACCGTACCTGCAAGACAGGAACCAACCAGTTCAGCCATACTGGGTTCAGACTTCAGACAGCAAGACATCTAGATTCAGATAGTAAGTAGGCAGTGTGTTGAGCTGCTAAATCTGTTTTGATATGGAAAAATAGAAAACTAATATAGGCAGATGTTTGACCCCTGTTTAATATTGGCAGAAAATGTACTACTCAAAGCTCAAAACTAAAATTGATTTAAAAAATTTTTCAAAGTCGCAGTGCTCAGGAAGCAGAGGCAGGTGGATCTCTGTGAGTTCAAGGCCAGCTTGGTCTTGAGTTCCAGGCCAGCTGAGGCCATAGGGAGACTCTGTCTCAAAAATACAAAAAAAAAAAAAAAAAATCAAAGTATGAGAAGTTTACTGTTCTCTGTAAGGACGAGAGTTCGTTGGTTGAGCTCTCTGCCTCTTTAAGTTCTTCTGTCATGGCTCCTTCATTCTCCTCAATGTAGATATTCACAGTTTCTATCGATGATGATAAGTGAGCCTTCAAATTGTCAAGTCTGATCAGCTCTTTCTTACGAGAGAAGCACGGTTTCTCTTATTCACACTGAACCATTATTATTTATTCCATATAATATAAATCATTATATGGATTCGAATAATGTAAATCATTATTATTTAATATCATCCCTAGATTCTTAAAAAGAGTCACTTAGGTCGTGAGTAACTAGTGAGGACCAGCCACATTACTATGTATGATTCCAAAGGAAAACAATTTGGTTTGGATTTAGGGGAGGGACCTACTCACATTTGATGGAGAAGCTGAATAGTAAAGCAATGGAAAGACAGGGAGAACATGAAGTGTGTGCAGTGCTCCCAGCGACAAGCCTAGTCCCTGGGTGACAACCAGCCAGCGAGTACAAGATTCATCACTATCCTTCCACATGTGGTGAGAACTGGTGTACCTAGCAGAATGCTAAAATCTAGGAAGGTGATGAGGGATTATCTCTCGCGATTCACAATTTATAAATAAATTTGGCTTCCTCTTTCTTTTATATGTTCTTAATACCGCTATCACCTCCAGCCTCAAGAATGAACTACAGACTTCTGCCTGAGACCAAACAGTTGGGTATCATCATGCAGTGGAGGTCTAAAGTTGTCTATTCTTTACCCTTTCCAGATGAATTTAATGCTTACAGGTCCTGGGCCTTTTGGCTTTTGTTTGGACTTTTGTTTTCAGAGTAAAACTTTCCTACTGAGTTTATCTTTACTGGTCACTCAGATTTCATCATCTTCAAATCTACTGAGTCAGGGGAACAAAACAGGAAGAATCACTCTGTTTATTGTTAAGAACTATTACACAAATATAATCACCAGAACACTGTGGTATTGGCTGAGGAATGGATTCACAGAGGAATAGAATGGAAACAAGTGACCACAAAGAGGTCCACATACTGATTTTTACTGGAAGCAATGTAACACATTCAAAGGGAAAAGTGAACTTGTGAGTAAACCTCATGCTCATTCATGATTTAACTAAGGACTTCCATGTGTCTAAATGCAAAATATAAAACTACAAAACTTTTAGAATAAAACAGAGAAGAAAACCTTTGTAAAGGGAAAGTTGGGACAAAAAGTCTTCTCAACCACACAAACCATTAAAAAAAAAAAAAGAATTGGTGAATGAAATGTCAACATAATTTAAAAGTTTCTACTGTAAAATAATAAGTTGAATTATAATTCCCATAGTGGGTTGAAAAGGTTAACATTTTATAAACCACATGCTATTTTAATTCATATCTAATTTTAGAAAATAATTCTTTTTATACATATTTACATGTTTGTTATGTATATTAATGTTTTGCTTGAATGTATGTATGTGCAGCAAGTGCATGCCTAGTGCCTGTAAAGTACAGAAGAGGGACTGTGACCCCCATGGAATGAGTTACAGATGGTTCTATGTTGCCTTGTGGGTGCTTGGGACTGAACCTCTGTCCTCTGAAAAGGCAGTGTAGTTAACCACTGAATCATCTATCCAGCCCTTACATAACTACGTTTTTTACTGTCTTCCATAAAGAATTACCTATGCCAGCCATAGAAAAAAATTAATAATTCAGTTTGAAAATAGGAATGTTACAAAATAGATAATTCAAAAATTTGTAGATGAGGAGATGCAGAACTAACAACTGAGACTCTTCTTTTAAAAAGCAATCTCTCATGTTGTTTTTGTTTAAAATTCACCTTATATCTGTAATTTCTGTAATAAAAAGGAGGTGCCATAATGTGCCTGGGCAAATTGTTGTCTCCTTTAAGAGAAGCAAAAAATGTGAGAAAAAGCTACACTGAGAATTCTGAGGGAAAGCTGAAGACAACTGAAACTATAAAGCTGTTGACAGGAACTTAATGTTGTCTTTTGGAGAACAGACAATTATAATTTATGAGGCTTAATAAAAAGATTCATTCCAGTATATCCAAAAGAGCTAAATAAACATTTAGCCAAATTTCATCTGTGGCTAGCTGCAAAACTTTTTTTTATAAAGGTTGTAATTGTTGAAAACAATTGAATTTATATCTCTAGTAAAGGGTAATAAGATCTCTGTATGATGAAGTATATAAGTATTAGAAAATTTTATTATCTAATAAGGTGAAATGCATAATTTGCACAATATTGACAAAGATGGATCACCCCTTGAGTGAAAAAGTCCCATTTAAAAATTAGTCGTAAGTGCTAGTTATTGAAAGCCAGCCCAGAAATGGCAAATTTTCAAAAAGGCACTTTTTAAAAATCATTAAGAGTCTGGTAATTTTTAAGAATTCCATAATATTTAGCCCAAACTAAATGTTCATAAATAAATCTTGATCAGACATACATCTATACATATAAGTTTTATACACACACATACATATATATATATATATATATATATGTCAGTCTTTGTAATAGCAAGATTGGATTAGTAACTACATTGATTTAAATAGAGCTTTATTTGAACTTTGACTTTAGAAATTTTAAGATTATATATTCTTTCATAAGTTTATAATGATAAAACTGTTTGATTTAACAAAAGTAAACAATAAAGCAGTGTACCAAGTTAGTTAAATCCGGAGGTGTTTGGAGTAGTTAAAAATAAACCATAATAAGAGTTTGAGAAAAAGAAAAAGCAATCTCTTAGGGCTGGAGAGATGGTTTGGCAGTTGAGAACGTTGGCTGCTCCTGCACAGGACTTAGGTTCAGCTCTCAGCACCCACATGACAGCTCAAACTTCCTTTACCTCCAGTTCCAGGGGGATCTGATACCCTTTGTTAGCCTTACGGGGCTTCTGTGTGCACATGCACACATAATTAAAAAAAAAAAAGAAAAAAAAAAAAAAAAAAAAAAAAAAAAAAAAAAAAAAAAAGCAAAAAAATAAAAGAAAAAAAAAAACAAAAACAAGTGGACAGCTCCTAAGGAACAATACCCAAGACTGACCTCTAATATTCACATACACATAAAAAAAAAAAAGGCAAAAAGCAAAATTTGCTTGCTCTATGATGTAATTTATATAATATGTTCAAAATGACAGCAGTATGAAGATGAAAAGCACACTGTAGTTTTGGGGAGACAGAATAGGTGGCACAAAAATAAAGGGCAGTATAGAGATGAAACCATTTGATGTTTGAGGGAGTAGTTAATGAATTTACACACATTATAAGATTGCATTTAACGCCAGGCGTGGTGGCTCTCGCCTTTAATCCTAGCACTTAGGAGGCGGAGACAGGCGGATCTTTGTGAGTTCAAGGCCAGCCTGGTCTACAAGGTGAGTTCCAGGACAGCTGGGGCTACAGGGAGACCCTTTCTCAAAAAGACCAAAAGAAAGAAAAAGATTGCATTTTTTCATTTTTACACACACACACACACACACAAATAAGCTGTAAAAAATGTGGTGAAAACTGAAGAAGGCCAATTTCCAAATTCTGATATCATATAACAGTTCTAATCTATAATATCTTCCCATTGGGAGTATTTGGAAGATAGGTTTTATACATTTATATATTTCTGTAAGTCTATAATTATTTTCAAATGAAAAGGATAAAAGCTTGGAACATGACCTGTATAACTTATTATGACTAAAATTGAAAATATTAATATGTTAGAACTCTTAAGAAAATTGCATTGTCATTAAACAGCTTCTCTCTCACACACACATATATACACACACACATACACACACACAGGGCTGTGCTAATGAAATACATGAGACAGAGGAGAACATCATGAATTTCATATAAATTACATCAAAAAATGTTTAATAAACCTAGAAAAAACGTGGTAATCAGGGTTTATGTACATGAGTGCAGGTGCCTGAGGAGGTCAGGAGAGGGCATCAGATGCCTTGGAAATGGAGTTACATGTGATTATGAACCTCCTTACTAGGATACTGGGAACTGAACCTAGTCCTCTGCAAAAGCAAGCAGTCTTAACTGCTAAGATGTCACTAGAGCACCAAGCAGCAGCTTTCATAATTGCAGACAGAAAAGTCTAATCAGAACACTTATAAATTCAATCAGAGTTATAAAAAACACAATAGCTTGACCATGTGGATTTATTTCAGTAATACAGCATTGGTTTAACATTTGAAATTCAGCCCAGTTCACACTGGATTGAACACTCATGGAAAGAGAAGTGCAAATGTTCCAGTAAACATGACAAAAATTAATAACTTCCCAAACTCATCCTGGGTCTGTCATGTTGACCGCAATTCAAATAAGGTAGATGCTGTCTGAATTTTCCGTCCCCAACATTATAAACAGTGTTGAAATAGCTGCTTTTCACAGAAACAGAAAATCGTGGATGTTCACCATTAGCACTCTTGAGACCTAATAGTAGTCAATGATGTAGGTTTGGTAAGTAAAACGTATTAAAAATGAATGCACTATCATTTTCAGATATTATTGTACATAAAAAAATCTAATAGAATTTGTAAGCAATTTGGATATGGAAATTTGCAGGGCCACTGAATACAGGTAAACATAGAGATACAAATTTCCCGATAGTTATATGGAGCAGACATAATTGCTGTGCATAGTTAATAGAAAGGGAGTGTGTGCAACTGGTTTGGCATGAAATTTGGTAGTTACACCCTTAGCCTAAATATATGCCTAACCTAAGAACCTAAGATGATCCTGTTTTTTTTTTTTATAAATTTTTATTTATTTTTTATGTCTATGAATATACTGTCTGCATTGGGTTTGTGCACACGTGTTGTGCAATGCCTCCGAGGTCAGAAGAGGGCATCAGATTCCCCTGGAACTGGAACTAAAGATGGTTCTCAGCCGCCACGTGGGTGCTGGGCATTGAACCCCGATGAGCCTGTTCTTACAAAACATCCAGGAGATCCATCAGAGCATTCATAGTTGATTTAATCATGAAACTAAAGGGGTGGGATGATAAGCCCATGTCCACCAGAAGGAAAGGTTTCTGTATCTTATTTCAGGTAATACATATTTTCAAAACTTCACCAGTTGACACCATGACCTATTGGTCAGGGTAGTCAAAGAGACTCCCCAAAATAATACAGGCTGTTTCCACAACTCTATATTGCCTCAGAGGATGTGAACATGACACACTTTAAACACAGAACTCGGATCAGAGGAGCTGGAACTGACCTGGAAGCCTCCTGTTAACTCACAGTATTAGAAGCTATTATACAAACTGTAAGGGAGAAGACCAAACAAGGATGAATTCACAATGACAGCCTAGCAGACTCAATGGGAGGGAAATCGCCTATGACACCATTAAACAGCCACGTACATAGCTGGAGAGGTCAAAGACCTTAGAGAAAAACATGTCTGTTGACTCTCTTACCCCAGAGCAACTCTTACAGTATTCCAAACGCATATTCTTCTATTACAGATGAGTGTACCTTTCGCCACTCATCAAAGACACTTCTTCTTGCAACAGAGGAAGACTATCACAAAGCTCCACAACTGTTCAAATGCAGAGAGCAAGTGACCGGGATGTGCCCAGCCACAAGGGACACATGGACAATGCCACCTTATACCTCAAGGTCAGAGAACATCATGGAAGAGGGGTTAGATCCAATGTAAGAGCCAGAGAAACAAGACACCTGCTGACAGTTAACGCATTCTGGAATGGACAGGGAATCTGCTCCAACTAAACCTCCACAGTACCATAGTCTAATGAGATCTGCATAGGGACACAACCAGTTGACATCTTCAGTATAGGCAGAGTTAAAAATGCATGTGCAATGCTGAGGGCCTTCTTCATTACTTCCTGTGTCTACTCCCTATAACTTTGGAGGGTTCTGGCTCTGTTTCTAGACCCACTATTTGACTTGCTTTTACCATTATGATTGTTAGGCACATGGATGCAAGCCCTTGTTTATGAAGGTCATGCATGACCATCCTTGCTTGCTCTCCTCCTGTCACATTCACACAAAACAACAAAGTGGTCTGGAAGAAGAAGACATGCCATTGAACGCTGGCGTGGGGAGGAGGAGTACAAACCTTTAATCCCAGGACTAGGGAGGCAGAACAAGCAGATTTCTGTTAATCCAGGCCAGCTTGGGCTCCATAGTGAGTTCCAGGCCAGCTGGGACTAAGGAGACCCCGTTGAAAACAAAAAGTGCAGTTGAGTCTCCCATTAATTCCACTGTCTTCCTCAATTTACCAGGAATTCAGCCAAACTGAACACTAATAATATACTAACACAATAATAATAAGGGACATCTAACAAGAAAACAATGATCAGATTTACACAGAGCACATAAATCACGTAGATGAGATCTGTAAATCATCTACCAAAATAAACCCAAACAAAAATATTACAAATAAAGAAATAAAATGTGATGATGAAATCTGAATCAGGGAAAATCCTTTGGAGCATCAATACCCTGAGAAATGAAAATACATGTATGATTAAATAGGGGTAGGTATCTAGTAATGCGTAGGCATTAATATGTGTAATATCTATTTATATGAATATCAATGATAATTCATAATAAACATAGATGACTCAGATGGTAAAGGCTTGTGACAAGCTGAGTCTCATTCCTGGATCCCACAAGATAGCAAGAGACTGGAGATTCTAAAGTCTTGTCTTCAGATCTTAGTGCATGCTTCTGCACTCACACACACACATGATAAATAAATATATTTTTGTCTTTTTGAGACAAGGTTTCCTGTAGCCCCGGCTGGCCTGCATGTAACTCATCTCACAGAGATCCTCCTGCCTCTGCCTCCTGGTTGTTGGGATTAAAGTCATGCACTACCACTTCCATAAATAAAATAACTTTTAAAAGGAATGTTCTGTAATCACATGTACTTAGTTACCTTATGCAGTAAAACTACCTTAATTATACAAATTTTAAAATATTTCTATGTATCAGAAGTGAATAATCAAGATAATTGAAATAAGGACAATGAAAATTTGAGCAATATAATTAGCATTTTCAGTAACATAAAACAGACCACAAACATCCATATCACATATAAAAGGTATGTCTTAAACCAATAATGACTCAAATTCTTCTTCAGTAAAATAATCTCTAGGTCATAGGACCACTGTGGATGCGAAAATCACTGGATGGTGAAGTCTTTGTATAACATGGGTTAGTGTTTGTCTGGATTTGTGAAGTCTGTAGGTAAAACCTACTTGAAACAGTATCAAAGAGACAGAGGAGGCTTCAGTCATCACAGAAAGTAAGCAAGATGGGGAGAAAGGGAATGCAGACCAGACAAACCCAACTAACTGTGAGAGTGACAGCCCACCATACTCTTACTTGTCCCTGTATGCGATTTGCCAGTATCCTGTTTAGAATTTTGGCATCTGTGTTCATTAGGGAGATGGGTCTATAGTTCTCTTTTTTAGTTGTATCTTTGCCTGGTTTTGGTAATAGAGTGATGCTGGCTTCATGGAAGGAATTTGGGAGAATTCCCTCTGTTTGTATCCTTCTAAAAAATTTCAGCAATAATGGTTGTAGGTCTTTTTGAAATGTTTTATAAAATTCTGCCGTGAAACCGTCTGGGCCTGGGCTTTTTTTAGTTGGGAAGTTTCTTATTACATCTTCAATTTCTTCATATATTATGGGTCTGTTTAAGCTGTTGATCTCTTCTTGGTTGAGCTTTGGTGATTCCCAGGATTTCAGATATTCATCCATTTCTTTTAGGTTTTCAAACTTGGTAGAGTATAGGTTTTTGAAGTATTCCCATTTGATTGTCTGGATCTTTTCCTTGTCTGTTGTGGTATTTCCCTTTTCATCATGGATTGTATTGATTTGGAGTTGTTCCTTCTTTCTTTTGGTTAACTGGGCTAGAGGTCTATCTATCTTGTTTATTATTTCAAAGAACCAACTTTTGGATTCATTAATTTTTTGTATTGTTTTCTTTGTTTCTATTTCATTGATTTCTGCTCTGATTTTTGTTATTTCTTCCTGTCTGTTGCATTTAGGGTTCATCTGTTGTTGCCTCTCAAGTGCTTTTAGCTGTAGTGTTAGATCATTCACTTGTGCTCTTTCTGTTTTTCTAATGTAGGCACCCAGGGCTATAAACTTCCCTCTTAGGACTGCTTTTAAGGTATCCCATA